>CABHPP010001654.1:54115-89791 GCA_902168425.1 Peromyscus attwateri | reverse complement strand
TGTGGTGGCCGAAGCCTTTAATGCCAGGACTTGAAAGGCAGAAGCGGGTGGATCTCCTGAGTTTGAGGCCAGTTTGATTTACTTGGGCAATTTCAGGCCAGCCAGGGATATGTAGTAGATCTTGTTTCAAAAGGATAAAAACAAAACAAGGCGTTGAAGGCATGGCTTAGCAACTAGGAGCACAGACAATACTTGCAGAGGGTCACAGTTAGGGCATCCACTCTCTTCTCTGAGAATGTGTAGTGCTTCTCCCCTTCCTCTCCCTCCTGGAGTTCCAATCTTGGCCGGGACTGTTTTGTATTTGTAGTCTGGTTGGTTGACCAGGGCAGGAAGCCCACCAGAGGGGTGAGTGTGAAAAATCCCTTGAATGCCTTGAATGAACAAAATGCCAAAGGAGTTGAGGGAAGGGCTCCGGTTCCATTACGTCTTCTTGAACCCTTACTCATTCTCTCTGGCTGAACATAGATCAGTGTTGAGGGAATGTTTCCAGTAAAATTGACCCCTTTGAGTCCCTCCTACCAGAAATTCTGGAGTTGCTTTTATACTCTGTAAGAAATAGATTATTCTGGTCCATTTTCAGTGTGAGAGGCACCTAGAGTTCATCAGAGCTACAGATGAGCAGGACACAACAGGCCCACTAGCTGGTGGCTGGTGGTGGCTTGTCACAGAACTCTTAAGAAAGTTACAGGTAGTCTACTGCCTTGCTGAGCCAATGGTCACAAACAGGTGGGAGGGGGCAGGGCTGTCTCAAGCCCCAAACTATTCTTTAGATAAGGCTTTGTGTCCTAAACCAATAAAATGGGGAATTTGGGAAAGGGGCAAGTTCCAGCCAATGGAGATGAAGACAGGAATTTCTCCAGATTGGGAGACCTTAAAAACCAATGTCTTGTACCAAAAAGCATTGCACCAGCAATTTTTGCCTTGTCTTTGGTGGCATCCCTTTCTGCCAAATTGTCTGTTAAAAACTGCTTCATTGTATTAGTCCCTTGAATAAATTATTATCTTATTTACAGCATCTCTCAGACATCTAAAGATACAGTAGTCAGCTAATCATAATCATCATTTACTAAGTACTTATGATGTGGTCTCTATGTGCCTACCACTTTACAATCAAGACCTCACTTATCCTTAAACACACACATCCCACCACCCTACCACTACTACCCCACAGGAGACCCTGCCATTATTACCTCCTATTTATAGATGATGGTCTGGAGTTCTTTGTAATGACCTAGGATCACAAAGGTAATAAGAGGCAGAGACAAGATTTCAATTGATGTTCCAGTAAGGAAGGGAAGGGAAGGAAGGAAGGAAGGTTAACCCTGAAGTATAAATTCTTTAAAGCCAAGTGACTAACTTCAAGATTTTGGAGCAGTTAAGATGTTGCATACAAGAACCAAAATATCAAGCTGGGTGGTGGTGTCGAATGCCTTTAATCCCAGCACTCAGGAGGCAGAGCCAGGTGGATCTCTGTGAGTTCGAGGCCAGCCTGGTCTACAGAGCGAGATCCAGGACAGACACCTACTCAAAAAACCAAAAAAAAAACCTTTCCCCTGGCTAGCAGCGCGGAGGCCGCACGATGCCTGGAGTTACTGTAAAAGACATTAACCAGCAGGAGTTCGTCAGAGCTCTGGCAGCCTTCCTCAAAAAGTCTGGGAAGCTGAAAGTCCCCGAATGGGTGGACACAGTCAAGCTGGCCAAGCATAAAGAGCTTGCCCCCTATGATGAGAACTGGTTCTACACACTAGCTGCTTCCACAGCACGGCACCTGTACCTCCGAGGTGGTGCTGGGGTTGGCTCCATGACCAAGATCTATGGAGGAAGGCAGAGAAACGGTGTCAGGCCCAGCCACTTCAGCAGAGGCTCCAAGAGTGTGGCCCGCCGCGTCCTCCAAGCCCTAGAGGGGCTGAAAATGGTGGAAAAGGACCAAGATGGGGGCCGCAAGCTAACACCTCAGGGACAGAGAGATCTGGACAGAATTGCTGGACAGGTGGCAGCTGCCAACAAGAAGCATTAGAACAAAGGATGCTGGGTTAATAAATTGCCTCATTCATAAAAAAAAAAAACCAAAAAAAAACAACAAAAACCAACAACAACAAAAAAAACAAAAAAAAAAAACAAAAAACCCAAAATATCTTGAGCTATGTTTAGTCCCTTTGAAAGCCAGCCATTGCCCATCTCTGTGTCTTATTTAACAACCTATAACTATCAAAATCTTGAAATGTATTCTTAACAGACTACCAGCTTTCATCAATCAAAAGCTAAGAATGTCATCAGGTAGCATCTCAAACCTGTAGCAGAGCTTTCCTGCTTTGCTGTTATCCACCTACAGGTAGATTTATAACTTTGTTTTGTAACTAATAAAAGCCTCATATAACTACTACAATGGACCATTATATTTGGAAGAAACCAGAATCTGTATTCCTAGGCCATGATCAGTTGAATTTTGGCTCCAGAATAAACTCTTTCTTACTCCTTTTGAAGTGAAAACTGTGTGTGGGGGCTGACGATTTCCACCTCTAGCTAATACTCCTGTATCTGGTATTCAAGAACAGACGCCTTTTGATGGAGTGCAGAGGATGAGCAATACTTAGTAGCCCAGATGTTTCAGGTGCTTTCTGAGTCATATCCATTGTTGCAGTTTGGATCTGAACTGCCTACCCAAAGGCTCTTGTTTGAAGGCTTGGTCATCAGCCTGTGGTGTTACTGAGAAGTGGAGGAAACTTTAAGAGAGGCTGCACTGGACCTCTGGGAGCAGGACCTTGAAGGGAATCACGGAACTTCAGCCCTTCCTGTTCTTTGAGACAGACCTAGGGATCTCCTCCCCCAAAGGATATGTGGCTAGAGGTTTGCGCTCAGACCTCTATTAGCATTTAACACTGTTAAGTACTATTGAGAATGGTAATCCTATGATTGGTTTTTATCGTAATCACACTTGGTTACTTATTTATTTGTTTGTTTATTTATTTAAGCTAAACTGGTAGGATTGTCAAGAATTTAGTCTCTTGAGTGACAGTTGACACTCACCTCACCACCACCCCCTCCCCCCACTTCCCGCCAACGCCTGCCTGCTTTGAGTTGTCAGCCAAGCTGCCCCTCTTTTGACAGCCAGCAGGGGGCAGTCTGGCTGTTCTGAGCACTCCACAGTCACTTAGAAAGTATTACTCCAGCCACAAGGACCGCACAATCATGACTGTTGGTGAAGCTGTGACTTCTACTTCAGGAAGTCTTGCTCTAGTTATGACCACACTAGGCAACTTGCACCTGCTTTGGGCGACTCCACTCTGGGTAAGATAAGCTTATGTGAACTGTAGACCCAGCTTCTTAAAATGAGACCCATATGGGGTCACTTAACTGAATGTGGGGGGCTATAGCAAAAGGTTTCTGAATGTATAATGACTAAAAATTTACAACGGGGGGCAGGAGGAATGGCCCATCAGTTTAAAGCATTTGCTGTGTAATCGTGAGATGTGAAGTTTGGGTGCCAGAAGCTAAATAACAAGCTGAGTGTCCAGTGCACACTTGTAACCCCAGCTCTGAGACAGGCAGAGGCAGGAGGATTGCTGGGGCTTGCTTGCTTCCAGATTCAGAAAGAGGCCCTATCTCAAAAGAATAGGCAGACAATGGTAGAGGAGGACACCTGATGCCCTACTCTGGCCTCTGTGCACACATGTGCACACACACACACACACACACACACACACACAGAGGCATGTGTACTTACACACACAGGTCCACATATAAATGAACAAACAAATCAGTTAAAAATAAAATTAGAAAAATCAAAGGTGTGATAAGTCCCCAAGATAGTTCTGTCAACACTTGCCTTGATGTTTCATACAACTTTTATGCAGCCTTGCTTTTGAGCACACAACATGGTGCACTTGGGACTGTCCCTCCATAGAACACCAGTAAATGATGCCTGAAGCACCTTAGATCAGAGCTGAGACTACTGTATATATGAATTGCAGTGTTCTTCATCGTACTTATCAAGTTTCCTGATGCTATAGAAACACAATGCTTTCACTGTGGAAAACAAAACATTCAATATTTCCTACCACCATTCCTCAGCATAGAAGCATCAAATTAGTGTGTCTTTGGATTGCGCTGTGCTAGAATGTTTGGTTTTCAAATTTTCTGTTTGATTTTCTCGATTGGGTTTCATTAAAAGTTGTTAAATTTTGCTTGGGATAAGGCCAGAGAAATTCCCAAAAATTCTGAAATGGCTCCAAACATACTCTGTTGTATTATGCATTTAGGCAAAGCAGCACCGTCAGCAGTGACAATTATAAAATCAAAATATCATTTAACTCGGCCAGGTGGTGGTGGCGCATGCCTTTAATCCCAGCACTCGGGAGGCAGAGCCAGGCAGATCTCTGTGAGTTCGAGGCCAGTCTGGTCTACAGAGTGAGTTCCAGGAAAGGTGCCAAAGCTACACAGAGAAACCCTGCCTCCAAAAAACCAAAAAAAAAAAAAAAAAGTGTCTTACAGTAGCAAATATTTAGCCAATATTTAATTCTGTGTGTAAAAATAAACAGGCAAACCCATCTCAGTGTGCAGATTTGCTTTCATTTTAAAAAATGGTAAAATTCAGCCTGGCGTTGGTGGCGCACGCCTTTAATCCCAGCACTCGGGAGGCAGAGGCAGGCGGATCTCTGTGAGTTCGAGGCCAGCCTGGGCTACCAAGTGAGCTCCAGGAAAGGCACAAAGCTACACAGAGAAACCCTATCTCGAAAAACCAAAAAAAAAAAAAAAAAAACAAACAAAAAAAAATGGTAAAATTCTACTTCTGTCAAATAATTCTTTTCAGTAAATGTTTGTTTTATATGCTGATTTTATATTCCTACATATTTGGGATTGTGCAAACATTGCTTGGGCAAAAACATTTCTTGGTTAATTTTGGCTGTCAATTTGATCGCATCAGACAATGCCCAGGGAATTAGTAGAACACACCTCTGGATGTGTCTCGGAGTGTTTCCAGAGACACAAGTGTGAGGGCTTTGACTTAGCACACAGATCGATCCCTTGATGGGCTTACTATTTTATGGAATCTTTTAGTAGTAATAGAAGGTAGGAGGTAGGGTGTATCTGGAGGAAGTGGATCACTGAGGTCCTGTCTTTGGGGCTGTATCTGGCCTGGCTTCCAGCATGTTCCTGTCTGCGGCCTGTCTGCCATTGAGGAAGCTGACCCACACACCATGATGTTCTATCCAAGGGCATGAGGCCAAGAAAACATGAAACCATGAGCTAAACAAATCCTTCCTCCCCTTAAGCTGTTCTCTTCAATACTTTGGTTACAGCAATACCAGAGTGGCTACGCAAGTATCTGCTGTCATGTGTGCTCATGCCAACATACTTAGAATGCTTGCCATTGTTCACTGAATCTAATTAATATGATCCCCAATACAATGTTCCAGTGTGTTCTTAAAAAGTGCCCAACCAAGGCTTCTTCAGACCTGCATTGTTCTATATGGTAGCCACTAGCCACAGGTAGCACTTGCAGTATCGATAACGTAATTAAGATAGCACGTAATTAAGATAGCTCTAAGTGTAAAACACAAATTGTCTTTCTGCGCACTCTAATCTGACAGCAGCTGCCTCTGAGTCGTCAGTGCTCCTGCAAGTCACCCCAGTAAATTCATTGGTTCACCACGTTGGACTTTGGTTTGTCATTGCTTTGGTTGCCTAACTGGGCTCAGCAGGACATCAGTAGATAGATGTTCACGTCTCCCCAGGAATAATGTCATGTAACAAATACCTATGACTCTTTGTCTCCAATCTTTCTTTAACACCTTGCCTCTGTATGGAAGTGCCAGAGAGCTAACAACAACAAGTTAGATTTCAAGGACTTGAGATGAAAATAAATAAATGAATAATTATGTTCATATTGTCATACTGAGTACAATGTCTACTACAAGGAAATAGCCACACAGTGGATTGACACCTGGACTTGGGTCAGGACTCCAGAGGACATAAGCCTTCACGCTAAGCATGGAAGCATGTGAGATCATCTAGTTGCAAGCAGCTGTCCAGCATTGCTTTCCCACACATTTCATGAAAGATGCTTGGGATCAGAGGCATTTTTAAAGACTTGTATCTAGTGTAGTGATTTCAATGAGGTGATCTTTAGGTGGATTTTTTGTTGGGACTGTCAGCTCCCCAATAATGGCATGGAGACTAATTAATTATGAAAGCTTGGCTGATAGCTTAGGCTTGTTTCTAACTAGTTCTTTTTTTTTCTTTTTTCTTTTTTTTTTATTAATGCCGAATGCCATTTATTGAAGGAGGGAGGAGGTCTCAAATACAGGGAGAACCCCGGAGGGCAGAAGTTCACTACCGATGTTTTACAATCTTGCATCTAAGCTGTTAACACCCATTATGTAGGATACACAGACAAGGAAGTTCCCTTAAGCATTCAGGAGGGTGAAATCCGGGAGGAAATTAGCATAGGGAGGATATCAAGGTCAAGGTCCTAACTAGTTCTTATAACTTAAATTCACCCATTTCTATTAATTTACTCTCTGCCTTGTGGCTTTATTACCTCATCTCCATACTGCTCATCCTGCTTGCTCTATGTCTCCTGGTGTCTCTGCCTGTTTCTTCCCAGTATCCTCTCTGCCCTGAAAATCCTGCCTAGCTATTGGCTGTTCAGCTTTTTATTAAACCAGAGTGATACATCTTCACAGTGTACAAAAAGATTATTCCACAACATTTCCCCCTTTTTGTATGAATAAAAAGAAAAAGTTTTAACTCTAACATAGTAAAACTATATACAATAAGAGCAATTATCAGTTATTGTCTAAAAAGAAAGGAAATGTATTAACTTTAACAAATGAAACTATATACAATAAGAACAATTATCAAGTAAGAATTACATTCATGATATCCAGTCTTTTGTATTTGGCATATTCAGAGAAAATACTCTATTATATATCTTATCTTGATGAATTTAAAGTTTTAAACCTAAACCGTTTTTTATTATAACTTGTATTACCATCTTAAAACTATCTTTTTAGACCTCAAGACATTTTTTTAAATAAACAATTTAAGCTTTTATGTCTCTCAACCTTATACACTTTACACTTCTTTTGTGAGTTTCTTTTCTGAATTTGGTAACAAGGAAAACTGTAACTATAACTATCTAGTCTTCAACTCCATCAGAGACCCAAGGATATACTATTACCTGAGTAAACAGGAAGTGTAGAGCAGACAACTTCTAAAACTATTGCTGTGGGATATCTTTCTGTGTGCTGTGAATATATGTTGCTCTCATTGGTTGATAAATAAAGCTGTTTGACCCATGGCAAGGCAGAATAAGGTTAGACAGCACATTCAAACTGGAGACAGAGATGAAGAAGTGGGGAGTGAGGAGAGACGGCAGCCTGCCAACAAGATGCCAACAAACCAGTAACACCACAGCCACGTGGCAACATGTAGATTAATAGAAATGGGTTAATTTAAGATGAAAGAGCTAGCTAGCAAGAAGCCTGAGCCATAGGCTACACAGTTTGTAATTAATATCAAGCCTCTGAGTAATTATTTTATAAGCAGCTGCGGGACTGTGGGTGGGAGAGATTCGTCCAGACTGCAGGGCCAGGTGGGACTAGAGAAACTTCTGGCTACAAACTATAGACATGACAGAAACAGCTGGCTGCTTGGACAGTCACCCAACGTTCCTATGCAGTGTTGGGGAATCAATCTTTGGCCTACAAGCCTAAAATATCTGACAGACTTTTCCATGAAGCAGGAATCTTGAAGGACTGTCCCACCTTGTCTTGGCAAAGTTCAGCAGTCACTTTCTTTTGTGTCCTGCTTGTCCAATTTGGACAGCATATTGTCAGCAGTCAAGGCATAGGCAGTTACTTGCCCAGTGGCTAACTTTTGCCACAAAGAAAGCAAACTCTGTGGTGATATTTTATTTGTGCTGAAATGTGGTGATATTTTATTTGTGTATTAATAAAATAAAGCTTGCCTGGAGATCAGAGGAAAGCCAGCCACTATAGCAAACACAAAAGTCAGGCAGCACACGCCCTTAATCCTATCACTTAGCAGGCAGGATTTCTGTGTGTTCAAGGCCACACTAGAGAACAGAGCCAGTCATGATGACACATGCCTTTAATCCCAGTACCAACCATAGAGACCTGGAGGTCTGTACAGACAAACAGAAAGTAACAGAGCTGTATAGGAAGAAGAAGTGAGGTAATTGGGTTAAGAGAGCCAATGAGAGGGCATAAAAGCAAGGCATATAAAACCTGAGTAGACAGGAAGTTGCGCATTTGGAAGCTGCAGAGTCGGTGAGGTAAGGTTGGTTGGTAGCTTTCCCTATTTCCCTGATCTAAGGCTTTCACCCCTATATTTGACTCCATGTTTTTTATTTAATAAGACCTCTTAAGCTTCATGTTACAAATCTCCATATGGAGTTTCTTCAATGCACATCATCTTCTCTGGAGTAGATTGGTGCTGCCAGGAGCAGATGTGTCTCATTGTCATGAAAAGCCTTATGTTACTAAAACATCTTAAATGCCATATTCTGTTGATCTCTGAAGTGTTTGAAGATCACCTAAAATGTATCTGTTTGACCTTGAAAACATGCCTAACATGACTACAAGTTTGATTGTTATAGGTGACTATTAACCTGCCTTTCTTTATTGTCCTAAATAGTTTGTAATAATAACTTTCAAGGACTAGAAACTTACATTACCTTGTTAAATGAGCTGCATAGATACAATACCTTAAACAAGAGTAGAAATATATGTACAGTATGTTCTAACAAACATAACCTTAAATTTATATCAATATACAAAAATATCTTAAACAAGAGTAGAAACTTATATACAGTATAACAAAAATAACCTTAAATTTGTATCAATATACAAAAATCCATACCAGTAAAAATATTTAAGACTAGTAGTTGCCACCAGGCAGTGGTGGCGCCTACCTTTAATCCCAGCGCTCGGGAGGCAAAGCCAGGAGGATCTCTGTGAGTTTGAGGCCAGCCTGGTCTACAGAGCGAGATCCAGGAGAGTCACCAAAGCTACACAGAGAAACCCTGTGTCAAAAACAAACAAACAAACAAACAAACAAACAAACAAAACCCCCTAGTACTTGCTTTTTTTGGTTTAAAAGTAGATTCAATAATCTATCCCTTTATCCTATCATTTCTATATCCCCCCTTTTTCTTTTCAGAATGAGATTCCTGAATCTAATCTCCTTTTTTCAGCTTTTTTCCTGACCATTACCAATAACAACTTGTAACCAACCCCCTAAACAATGAAAAATAGCCATAACCCACTGAATGACCAAAAACCACCCACCCCACCTCTTAGGAATGTGGGTATCTTGTTCTCTAGACTGCTTCCTGTTGTGTGGGGTCGGGGCGGGGGTGGGGGGGGTGGGGGGAGGTGATGGCCATTCTAAGGGACCCTGAGAAAATTGAGATAATGATCAAGTCCTGGGAGAGCTAGCACTATCATTTGTTGCCAGTCTCTGTGTAATGGGAAAGTGCAGGGCTTATCTCAGGTCCTGGCTAGAGTAGTCTGTGAGGCTGAACCATCTCAGCCAGTCACCTTGAAATTGTCCTGAGAAGTTTGTAGTGCAAAGCTGATCTTTGGGTGGTGTTTGTTAGCTTAGTGGCATTACCACAATCCAAGTGGAATCATTGTTGTGGGGTCCCATCATCCTTTTGGAGACTTCAAAGGTTGCTGTTAGGAATGGTCACGGTTCCCTGAAGAAAACTTAGACATGTTAGATGTCATATGCAGCAGATCTCAAAGAGGTTAAAGGACCACAATTTGTTAAGTACATCCGGGGTACACAAACTTAATACTAGTTACCTGATTCAGACTCAAGCCTAAAAATCATGTACAGGAAGCTAGATGAAGCCTCTTTTTTTTAGAATTAGTTAGTACTCTATATGATCATTAATATCATGACAGATATTTAAATATATTTATATTAATCTTATAAATTTTGAGATAATATTTATACCTTTAAAAAGTTTTAAAGAATCAAAATAAAACCAAAGGATTATGAGATTAGTGGCAATAGAATAGTTCCTTAATTTTGATTTTTCTTCTGTCCCATACCAGGTGGCTCTTCTGACATGAGATAGAAATTTTGGATTTTCCTTTAACAAGCGTGCTTGGGTTTAGAGAATGTGAGAGCCACCCTCCAACTCCAAAGCCAGCTTTAATTTTTAGTTGAACTAGAACTACAAAAAACCATTTGCCTTTTATGTCTGTAGAGAACAGCAGAAACAAACATTTGTGAAAATTTATGAAATTTTATCCTGTTGGAAATGTGCTATACCGTTAGGCCAAATTATTCATTTTCTTGGGACATTTTCTCTGGATGATTTGTCCCTTTTCTTCAGATGTCTCATTTGTTCAGTGGTCTTCAGATTCCTTAGCCTTCATTATCCTGGAAAGATATAAAACAAAACCCTGCCCCAACCCTAACTTTTTTTTTTCCTTTTTGGCAGGTTATATCTGATCAATGAAAGGCATTTGTTAGTCTTATAAGTTAGTTTAGATTGAATGACCACGCTGTTTGATGAACTATCACCTCTTCTAATCAAGAGGTCTCTCCTGTTCAAATCTAATCTTTATCAATTTTGATGGTATCCATAACTTTTCCCATGGAAACAAAAGCAAAACCTCTTCCCCATTGTAACACATATCCTGGTTTCCATTCTGAGGTCAGCACATCTTTAAAGTATACAGGCTGATTTAATTTAGCAGTTTTTTTTCTACTATCCAATGTCTCTCTGCAGCTGTCATTCCCTTCTCATTAGCATTTTAAAAATTTAAAGTTAATAAAGCATTGTGCAATCTATCTCTGGGGGTCGTTATTACCTCTTTCTGTTTATTAAGCATATCTTTTAAAGTGTGATTAGATCTTTCTATAACTTCTTGACCTGTAGGATTGTGTGGTATACCTGTAATATGCTTTATGTTGTAATATGAAAAACTCTTTCAGTTTACTAGAAACATGTGCTGGAGCATTGTCAGTCTTAATTTGTACAGGTCTCCCCAATATAGCTGTAACTTCTAATGAATGTGTAATTACAGAATCAGCCTTTTCAGAACTCAAAGGAGTTGCCCATTGAAATCCTGAATATGTATCTATGGTATGGTGCACATATCTTAATTTTCCAAACTCTACAAAATGAAACATCAGTTTGCCAAATTTCATTTCTTTGAATACCCTTTGGGTTACTTCCTACAGGTAGTGGAGTTTGGTTATACAAAGAACAAGTAGGTCATTTCTTTATAATTTCCTTGGCTTGTTGCCAAGTGATAGAAACATCTTTCTTCAAACCCTTGATATTAACATGGTGTTTCTTATGAAATTCTGAGGCTTCTAGCACACTTCCTACCAATAACTGATCAATTTCATCATTACCTTGTGCTAGAGGGCCTGGTAGACCTGTATGGGATCTGATAATGTATTATATACAAGGGATAATTCATATTTCTGATTATTTCTTGTAATTGAGTAAATAACAAAGTTAATTCTGAATCATCTGGAATAAGTTCTACAGTTTTAATATGTAAAACAACTCTTTCTGCATATTGAGAGTCAAAAACTATATTAAGAGGTTCTTGAAAATCTAATAACACCAAGAGAATAGTATATAATTCTGACTTTTGTTCAGAATCATAAGGACTTTGAGCCACTTTACTTAAATTTCTTGACTTATAACCTGCCTTTCCTGATTTATTTGCATCAGTATAGAATGTAGGGGCTCCAGAAATTTGTGTTCCCCTTACAATGTGACAAAGGATCCAATTATTTCTCTTTATAAACTGAAGTCTCTTGCTTTTGGGATATTTGTTGCTAATCTCTACCAAAAAATTACTGCAAGCTCTTTGCCAAGGTTCATTTTCTGCCCATAATGAGGAAATTTCAGCATTAGTAAAAGGTACCACAATTTCTTCTGGGTCTGTTCCTGCCAATTGATGAAGTCTTAATTTTCCTTTTAGAATCAATTCAGAAACCTTTTCTACATGAGCACCATATTTCAGTATATTTTTTGTTGGGACCATCAGCTCCCTAATAATGATACAAAGACTTATTATTAATTATGAAAGCTCAGCTGATAGCTTAAGCTTGTTTCTAGCTATTTCTTTTAACTTAAATTAACCAATTTCTATTAATTTATTTTCTGCCTCATGGCTTTATTACCTTGTTTTGTTGTGTGTTGGGTTCACATGGGTCCATGGAAGTAACAGGGTCACTCGAGGATGAATTTTAGCCTTCACAGCAGCAGGAGAGTCAGCCTCTGGTGAACTAACTGACTGTAGTTTAGCAATAGGCATTTTTATTGTTATACAATTTACACTTTTAGCAAGTCAGTTTCCGTATACCATATCTGAAGATTCCACAGAGACAAATGCCAAAGTAATTCCCAGTCACAGGACATTTCAGTTTTCTGAGTCCTCCCATGACCAACTTTTGCATAGGCTTGAACCTTTAGGAAACTCTCAGATAAGATTTATATACTTCAAACAAAAGGTACCAGACACCAGGCGGTGGTGGCGCACGCCTTAAATCCCAGCACTCGGGAGGCAGAGCCAGGCGGATCTCTGTGAGTTCGAGGCCAGCCTGGGCTACCAAGTGAGTACCAGGAAAGGCGCAAAGCTACACAGAGAAACCCTGTCTCGAAAAAAGCAAAAAAAAAAAAAAAAAAGGTACCAGACACAAAAGGTAATGGTCACAAAAGGCAGATCAAAGCCAGGTGCTAACACTCCGGAATCAAAACAGCTGCAGAATTCTGCAGGAACTTTCACTATATTACCTCATCTTCATATTGCCCATCCTGCTTGCTCTGCATCTCCTGGCATCTCCACCTTCTTCTTCCCAGCATCCTCTCTGCTCCCCCAAATCCTACCTAGCTATTGGCCATTCAGCTTTTTATTAAACCAATCAGAGTGACACATCTTCACAGTGTACAAAAGGTTATTCCACACAGTGATTCCTATAGTCTCAGGCATTTGAACATTTAGTCCCTAACTGATGGTTGGGAGGTGTGGTGGTTTGAAAGAAAATGGTCCCAAAGGGAGTAGCACTATTAGGAGGTATGGCTTTGTTGGAAGAAGTGTGTCACTATTGGGGCAGGTTTTAAGGTCTCTTTTGCTCAAGCTTCCCTCAGTGTGACAGTCAGTCAACTTCCTGTTGCCTGCAAGCCAAGATGTAGCCAGCACATCTGCCTGCATGCTGTCGTGCTCCCAGCCATGATGATAATGGACTGAACCTCAGAAATTGTAAGTGAGCCACCTGAATTGAATGTTTTCTTTGTAAAAGTTCCTGCGGTCATGGTGTCTCTTCACAGCAATAGAAACCCTAACTAAGACAGGGGGTTTAGTGAAATGATCCATATGAGAGAGCTCCTGATGACCAATCTGATTAAGCCAATTAAAAGTTCTGCTGAGTCCTTTTTTTATTAATGGGCAGACCAAGAATGGATTTGTGCCTCTGAAAAGTGTCTTTGTGTTCAAGCTCAGGCGTACAGCATTTTTATAGACAAATCCATAATTACATCAGTGCTTCAGGTGTGTGTGGTGGCGGTGGTAGGGTTTATATTAGTGAGGGATTTAGAGTTGCCTAGTAACATCTGCTTTCTTTGCAAGGCTCAGAGGCATCTTCCAGACACTGAATAATACATTTAGACTATGGTCAAGGCCAGCCTGAAGTGTTGTCAAGGCAGAGGTGGATATTGGGGGTGAAAGGCTGAGAAGTGACAGGCAGACATAAAGTAGAGTTGGGACAGGATGTAGTTATCTTAGTCATTTCATTAGGAGGTGTGGCCTTGTTGTCACTGAAGATAGCCTTTGAGAGTTTAAGGACTCATGCCACTTTGAGTTCACTCTCTGATTCCTGGTTGTGGTTTAAGATGTAAGCTCTCAGCTTGCTACTCCAGGTGTCTTGTCTGCCACTTCCCCGCCATGATAGACTCTTATCCCTCTGGAACCATAAGCCCAAATAAATTCTTCCTTCTATACGTTCTCTTGGTCATGGTGTTTTATCATAGCAATAGAAAACTAACACACACACACACACACACACACACACACACACACACACACACACAGTGAGATGTCTTGGGGATGGAACTCAATCCTAAACATGAAATACGTTTATGTTTCTTATAGCCTTATACACAGAACCTAAGGCCAATTTTAGTGTGTTTTTATGGTGACCTATCATGTGAGGTCAGGTGCAGAATTTTCAATTTATGACATCATGTTAGTCCTTAAATAGTTTAGGATTTGGGAGTATTTCTGCCTTTGGATTTTCAGACTAGGGATGTTTAAATTAATTGATTTTCCTTCACTTAAATGCAGCTGCATGATCTTTTACAGAATCCACCATCTCCATTGGCAGGTAGTAGCACTCTTTTTTTTGCTGTTGTTTTGTTTTTTTGTTTTGTTTTTGTTTTTGTTTTTATTTGTTTTTTAAGACAGGGTTTCGGGTTTCTCTGTGTAACATCCCTGGCTGTCCTGGAACTAGCTTTGTAGCCCAGACTGGCCTCGAACTCACAGAGATCTGCCTGCCTCTGCCTCCTGAGTGCTGGGATTAAAGGCGTGCACCAACACCGTCCAGCCGTAGTAGTGCTCTTATTGTTCACTCTCACCAATGGATCGCTGCCACCATCAAGCCATTCAGAGAGTCTCATGGCAAGACTGCCCAAGTCTGGCATAGAAAATCAGTTCTCACTTTTCCTCCTTCTTTAAGCCTCCTGATTTCTTCCTTAATACCACATCAAGAAAATACTGAGATAGTTTTTTTTTTTTTTCATTTACCCTAGGACAAATTACATTCTAACATTCTATTAAGAGCAGTTCTGGGTGTTCTTGACAGAGAATGGGATCTTGATTTGTGGAAGAAGGCCCCCAAATGGGGAAAAAAATCCTCTGATGGCTTACAAAGTCCACCCCACACTCATACAACTGTAACTGAATACAGTATGTTTCCATCACGGTGAGTGCAAAGCCCAAACACACATGGCCAAGACATAGGAAGGTGCATCATGTGTAGCAGGTAAGGAAAGCATCAGTGTTCCTTCCAAAGCAGTGCTCTTCTCAAATGAAAGAAGCATGGGAATTTTTTTTTTCAGAAAGCCTATGTGTATTCATATCGGAAAGCCCTTTTCAGGGTAGACACTTCCTGAGTATGCTCAGTGAAAGAGTTCACACCTAAGGAAGCTTGGTTTAAGGCCATGATGTAAGAAGGAAAGATGATAGAAACATCCTTGTTTATTCATTTTTTTTCTGCCATGCTTATCTTCAGGTCATGGTGTACGCGTTTAAAATACTAAATCGGTAGAGCCGGGCGATGGTGGCACATGCCTTTAATCCCAGCACTTGGGAGGCAGAGCCAGGCAGATCTGTGAGTTCGAGGCCAGCCTGGTCAACAGAATGAGATCCAGGACAGGGACCAAAACTATACAGAGAAACCCTGTCTCAATAAACCAAAACAACAACAACAAAAAACAAACAAACCAAAAAAACTAAATACATCATGCTTATCTTGCATCATAAAGTTTTAGCGGGAGGGCTGGCAAGACCACTCAGTAGGTGTCTTAGTCACTGTTCTATTGCTGTGAAAATACACCATGACCAAGACAACTCTTATAAAAGAAAACGTTTAATTGGGGTCTTGCTTACAGTTTCGGAGGTTTAGTCCATTATTACTAATGGAGTGCATAGTGGCATGCAGGAAGTCGCTGGAGCAGTAGCTGAGAGCTACATCCTGATCCATAGACAGACACTGGGCCTGGAGGCTATTGAAATCTCAAAGTCCACCCCTAGTGACACACTTTCTCCAACAAGGCCACACCTCCAAATCCTTCTAATCCTGTCAAAGAGTTACATACCCTGGTGACTAAACATTTAAATATATGAGCCTATGGGGGCCATTCTTATTCAAACCATCACAGTAGGTAAAGACACTTACCACCAGGCCTGATGACTTGAGTTTGATATCTGAAACCCATATGGTAGAAGGAAAGAAATGTCCTCTGACCTCTGCATGAGCAAAATGGTTACCACCACCAACCCCAGACACACACATGCACACACACATGCACACATGCATACACATGTTAAAATAAAAAAATAGCTAGAAAAGGACACTTGGAAGATGCAGTAAGGGAGCTGAGGAGGTGGCTCCGTGGGTAAAAGAACTTGCCAGGCAAGAGAGAGGGACCTGTGTTTAGATATCAGAACCTGTGAGAAGCTGAATGAACTTCAGGTCTATGGTTCAGGGCTCTGAAGGCAAGATGGGAGTTGGAGGGCTGGAGAGATGGCTCAGTGGTTAAGAGAACTGACTGCTCTTCTAGAGGACCCAGGTTCAATTCCCAGCATCCACATGGCAGCTCACAACTGTCTGTAACTCCAAGATATCACACCTTCATGCAGACATGCAGGCAAAACACCAATGCACATAAAAAAAATAAATAAAATTATTTTTTAAAAAAATATGGGAGTTAGAGACAGGAGGATCCCAGCTAGCCCGGTATATACAGAGGCAAAGAACAAACTACCCTATCTAAAACAAGGTAGAAGGTGAGTACCAACACTGAAAGTTGCCCTCTGACCCCCACATGCACATTGAGGGTTACACACACACACACACACACACACACACACACACACACACACACACTTCATTATTTACTTTTCCTATTGCTGTGGTAAAATCTCCTGACCAAGGCAACTGTGCTGGCTAGTTTTATGTCAACTTGACACAAGCTAGAGTCATTTGGGAAGAAGGAAGTTTAACTCAGAAAATGCCCCCACCAGATTGGCCCGTGGACAAGCCTATTGTACTTTTCTTGACTGATGACTGATACTGGAAGTCCCAACTTACTGAACGATGCTAGCTCTGGGCAGATAGTCCTGGATGCTATAAGAAGCAGGCTGAGCAAGCTTTGGGAGCAAGCCGGTAAACAGCATTCCTCCATGGATTCTGCATCAGCCCCTTCCTTCAGGTTCCTGCCTTGAGTGCCTGCATGGACTTCCTTCACTGATGGACTGCGACATGGAAGAGTAAGGAAATAAACCCTTTCCTCCCTAAGTTGATGTCAGCCAATGAGGTTTCATCACAGCAATAGAAACCCTAACAAGATAACAACTTAAGGGAAGAAGGGCTTATTTTGGCTCACAGTGCATCATGGCAGAGGAGTCTTGGCAGTAGGAGATGGTCATGGTGTATTCGCAGTCATGAAGCAGAGAACAGTTGATTGCTGGTGCTTAGCTAGCCTCCCCGCCCCCCCAGGACCAGGCAATGGTGCCACCCATTTTTAGAATGAGTTTTCCCACCTCAATTAGACTAATCAAGATAATTCCTCACAGCCAAGAGGGTAACCGAATCCAGATCTGTCATCACAGGCATGCCCAGTGGCTGTCTCCACGGTGATTCTAGAGTCCATTAAGTTGATAATCAGTACTAACCATCACATATTAAACAAAAGGAAGAGGAGTTTTGCTCATACTCAGTTAACATCTAATACAGCTGTTTTTAAATCAACACACATGTCACCCTGGTTTCTCCCACATCAGAGTCTTTGATAAATGTGATATTTTCTATCCCTCAGGGACTGACTTCTTTGATCAGCTCTCCAGTGGCCCAGCTCTGGTTATTTACCCAGGCACAGTCTGAAGTGTGTGTGTGTGGGGTCTACTCCAGCAAAGCAAGTAGCAATTTGCATGACATCTGTGTCTTCTGGGGGTAATGGAGAACTCTGAAGATTCAAGATGTGCTAAGTTCCAACCATCCATCAGCTTTGGCCAGGAGCCTGGTTAAGAGTTTGTGTTCTGTCTCTTTTTCAAGTTTCCTGATATTTCTATTAGACTCTGGGTCTGATAACCACCAAGATCAATTCTGCAACTTCTGTCTAAAGCTTCCAGAGAGCCAAGAATGCATCTCAAGGGCAGAGCATGTGTTTAGCAGGCCCAAGGTCCCAACTTAATCCCTATCTCCCCCATTAAAAAAAGAAAGAAGCTGCTACAGGGTGATGTGGTTTTCAATATGTGATTGGCAGTTGGCTGTGTGAATCCCACTGGGTTTCCAGAAAATGGCCTCAGTCACGTTTTGCAGGGGCTTTAAAAAGGCAAAACCCAGAATTTACCACATTTCCCGCCAGGTCTAATCAGAGGCAAGTGTACATCCTGACATATTTCCTGCCCACATTTAATCAAGCACTTCCGGTGCAGATGAGTCAAACACAGGACAAACAGGAACTTATCCTTAACTGCACACAGAGCTCTTAACCTGCAAGGTCGATTTTTCCTGTTTTGTTCTCATAGTTGCACTGAGATTATCATCATCTATTCTTCCACACTATCATCACCTCCCATCTGTTAGAACCCACATAACAAAACACCCAAGGCCAGTGGTTTAAAAAACAAAAAGTCGTAGAGGGCTGGGAGATTCAGCGTCTGGTGAGAGGATCCTTTCTAGTTCATAGATGGCACCTTCTTGTGTCCTCACAAGGCAATAGGGGATAGGGTCTCTCCTTCATACTACCATTCATGAAGGCTCCATTATTGTGACATAATTACCCCCTTAAAAGGCTCCTACCTTATAATCCTATCACAGTGGGTATTAGGATTCCAATACATGAATTTGGGTTGAGAATACACATAGTACCTGAGTGCCCCAGCTCTTAGTGTCTCCAAAGCTACATCAATTACTCATAGCTGAAGGACTGACGAATTTCGATGTTGCTGATTGCTAGAGGTTGTTTGTATCTCTACTCACTAATCCTATCTGTGAGCCGCCTGGTGTTTAGATGCTGTATTAGTTACCCTTCTGTTGTTCCGATAAAACACTGTCTGACCAAAAGCAACTTGGAAAGAGTTTATTTTAGCTTATGGTTCCAGAGGGATGGAGTCCATATGGTAGGGAAGGCATGGCATGGTGACAGGAGCAAGAAGCTGGCTGATCAGATTTTCTTCCATACACAGGAAGTAGAGGAAGGAAGCAGGAAGTAGGGTGACCTTAAACTTTATAAACCATCCTTTCCCCCTCCTTTAATTACCCTCCTACCCACAATAATTTTTAATAAATTTGGATGACAATCTGGCAATATTCCATTAGGGCCAGTTCTCTGATGCTAAGTAGCTACTAAAGGGACAGAGAGGTAAGTCTATCCTCATCAAGGGTGTACCGCATGCAGGAACCCATCCAAGGGAGTTTTCATTTCATTAAATGTAATGGTGCATTTAATTCTCACAACAACCTGGAACAGTAGATACTATTATTATATGCCTCATTTGGAAGACGGAGAAATGAGTCTTCTGAGAGATTAAATAAATTGCCTAAGATCTTTCTGTGAGTAAAGGCAGAGGCAAGTATTGAAATAGATTTCTCTTATTTCCAAAGTCCTTTTCTTTATACCACACTGTGTAAAGATTTGACCTGGCAAATGTGATGGTTAGTGAAATCTATCCATGGGTAAGGTTCTAACTTTGGAGAGTGGTATGTGTAATCCGGAAAACTCACTCATCTCCTATCTGATGCTGCATTTAAAAACAGTATGTTGAGGCTGGAGACATGGATCAATGGTTAACAGCATTGTTGCTCTTGCAGAGGATCTGGTTTTGGCTCTTAGTACCCACATGCTGGTTCACACTGTCTGTAACTCCAGTTCTAGGGCATCTGATGCCCTCTTCTGCCCCCTTGGTCACCAGGCATCCATCTGGTGCAGACAAAAACATACGTCAAGGTCTTCAGAAGAAGGTATTTGAATCCCAATTTTACAGATGGAGAATCTCGGACTTAGAAAGCTTTGCCAAACTCCTACTGCTAATCAGCAGCAGAGCCAGAATTCCAATTTACACCTTAGTGATTCTTAAGTAGGATTTGGCAAATTAAAGCCCTCAAGTCAAACACAACCCTATTCACTATCTATTTTTGTAAATAAAGTTGTGTTGGAACAAATTCATATCCATTCATGTCTATTGCCAAGACTGTTACTCTCAGCTGAATCTGTACTTCTCCGGGGCTGCAGTCTGTCAGTATAGGCTAAGTTATGCTGCTGTAACAAGCAAGTTCAATAGCTTAGTCACTAAAGACAATACAGATTACTATCATTCATCTAGCACTTCTAACAAAGGTCCATGAGGGGTTTTTGTTTACTGTGATATACAAAAGGACACAGTGCACAGTAACGTGATTGCCACAGGGGCTCCAATACTGCTGCATCTGTGGTTAAGTAGCGCATCAAAGCACACATTTTGATTCAGAACGTCTGTTCACATTGCATCTGCCAAAGCAATCACAGCTCAATGTCGAAGGTTACTTCAAAGGTGGAATTCAAAAAAAGCTGAGAAATGTTATCTTACCATGAGTCTGGGGAAAAGAATAAGGTATATTTGTGAGCAGCTCTATGGACCGCCATATCTGCTGACATACCCACTTGAGTGTCCCCTTTCCCCACCTCATCTAGGGGTCAGAGTGGCATTGAGAAGCTCATCCCATATAGAACCATGTGAATTCTTGTAAGCATCCCTGGTTTCTTCTCTGACTCCACTAAAGTTTACTAATAAAATTGTATCCTCTTCTCTGGCTGCCACTGTGACTTTCTTTTTACTTTTTTGTACATAGGATTTTTGTCATTATTTTAAGGCTGGCCTTGACCTTCTGGGCTTAAGTGATCCTCCCACCTCAGTCTCTTGAGGAGCTGAGACTACAGGTTGGCACGCTGGGCAGCCATTGTGAATTTATGACCAATTCCTCTCTATATTTTGTTAATTTTAGTATATTTTGAATAAAGGATTTTCTGGGAGTAGTTACTCCATCCTGAGAAACTTGGGTCTTGGAACCTCGACTAGGGGCTAAAAGAAAGTGGCAGAAAGACAGACATAGACACATGTACAGAAAAGCTGAGGTCAGGTGGAGTGTATGGACTCTGAAGAAGTGGCACTGACTACCACCACAGTGGCACCCACGACCACCACAGTGGCACCTACGACCACCACAGTGGCACCTACGACCACCACAGTGGCACCTACCTCAGCCTTAACCTCAGGGTGTTTATTATGTACAGCACAGGGGAAGGTTAGGTGGTCTGGGTAAGAGGTCTCTATAGGGAGCCTTCCAAGGCTTCGAACATTAGGGAATAGGAAGGTGTGGTTGCTAGTTTTGCACACGCTGGTCACTTCCCCGCACTCAGATCCCTGAGGAAAGCTTTGCCATCCCTCTGAGCCTCACAGGGTTAGGCTTTACCATTCCAGAGAGGCTGAGATACTGGAGTCCTTGACATGGCCATGCCTGTGTCAACAACACACTCAGGACTTCACTCACTCAGGGCTTCCTCTGCTCTCTACAAATAGTGTCTGTTTTTACCTGGATCTCTTCGCTTGTCTAATTTTAAGAGACCCGCTGTGAAGAGAAGGGCTTTGTGTGATGTCCTATTTGGTCTTGACCAAAAAACTAATTTATTGGAATTCTTATTTTTTGGTACTGGAGACTGAATTTGCCACTAGACTGAATCTGTGTGTGTTAAACAAGCACTCTACTACTGAGCTATATTCCTAAGACCTCCTTTTTCTTTATTTCCTTTTTGTTTGTTTGTTTGTTTGTTTTGTGGTTTTTGAGACTCAGTCTTATTAAGTTGCCCAGTTTGGTGCTGAATTGCTATGGAGCCCGGGCTGGTCTTGAGCTTATGATTCTCTTGCCTTAGCCTCCAGAGAGCTTGAATTCCAGGCCTGTACCGCCCTGAGGCTTGACTAAGAAACAGCTGGATCCAGTGCTGTCCATCTATAATCCCAATTGCTTGAGAAACTGAGACTAGAAACTCACTGGAACTCAGGAGTTCATGGCCAGCCTGGACAGCCTAGACTCTGCTATACTATAGAGGAACCCTGTCTCTTCAAAAGAGGGAACAAGAAAGAAAGAAAAAAAGAAAGAAAGAAAGAAAGAAAGAAAGAAAGGAAGGAAGGAAGGAAGGAAGGAAGGAAGGAAGGAAGAAAGAAAGAAGTAGCTGACTCGTTAAATGTTTATTATGTATCAGGCCCCAGACTTAGCCTTTATATTCATTATTTCATTTAATCTTCACTCCAATCCCATTGTTATACTCCGAAGTTAGATGCTTGGTGAACCTACAGCCAAACTCCAGAGCTTGCCCACCAGCCACTACTGCCCATGCTGTAGAACAAGGAGGTTGTACCGGGCTGTGGAGGACACTTGGCTTGGCCTGCCTGGATCATATTCTATTCTCCTACATGTGCAAGTCTCAGCCTGGGTCAACATCTCACTGTGAAGTGGAAAATGTTGCTCAGGAATGTTTTGTAACGATACAAAATTTGATCCATCTTTGATTTGCATTGCATTAAGAAACTGAATTGTGGAATTGTGGTTCTGTGGGACCAGAGAGCCAGGGTGGCCAGGTCTCTGCCTTTTCCAGGACCAGAGAGCCTCTTTGGACCAAGTCTCCAGCTCAGTGGTTTCAGAGGTCAGTGTGGGGCTGAGCTTTGGCTCTATTGTGCCAAGGATCCTCTGAGAGATCAAGTTTGGTCCCAGTGGTCTCTGAGGTCAATATGGGGTGGGGTTCTGATGTCTGAGATGCTAAATGACCTGCAGATCCCAGAGTCTATATTTCTGTGCTCTTTGAGGTTGCTTTGGGCCTGTGGCTCTAACCACAGCCCCTTGGTAGTAGTAGATTGTCCTCACTGGGTCTGTGTGGTGATATTTTGTTGTACTCTAATAAAATTTGCCTGAAGCTCAAAGGACAGAGCAGGAGGACAGATTAAACACAGAGGTCAGGCAGTGGTGGCACTCATCTTTAATTCCAGCACTCAGGAAGCAGAGATCTGTCTGGATCTCTGTGAGTTCAAGGCCACACTGGGCTATAAGAGGCTAATCCAGTCTAGGAGAGAAACAGCCAGGCAGTGGTGGCACACACCTTTAACCTCAGTATTTAGGAAGCACACACACCATTAATCCCAGCACTAGAAACACTGAGACAGGAATTAAAATGGCTGGGTGGAGAAAGGCATATAAGGCGTGAGGAGACAGGAAGTAGAGCTTTTGGCTGAGAACTCAGAGGCTTTCAGTCTGAGGATTCGTAGATGAGTTGGTGAGGTGAGAAGTGGCCGTGGCTTGTTTCCTCTGATCTTTCAGCATTTACTCCAATATCTGTGTCTGTTTTTATTATAAGACCATTTAGGATTGGTGCAACAGGTCTGCCTTCATCAGGTTCACAGAATCCAGAGGTGACCCAGGTGTAGGCTCCATCTGCTCACCTTGGCACTTAGTGTGCAGCCCCACCCTTCACCTTGTTGGCACATAGCCAAGACAGGAGAACTTCAGCCACTCATTCCTAATAACTAAGCTTCACCAGTCCACTTCGATGAACTTCTTACAGATACTACTCTAAGAGGAGCAGAAACTACAACTCCCAATAGGCTCGGGAGAAGAAGAAGAAGTCAAAACAAACCCACTTCAACAGATGAGTAAAACACGACAAAGCAACACAAGGAATATGACACAGCCACTAATCAACCCGACTCCCTTATAAAGAAACACGAAATTACAGTGAAGCAAAAATGTCTGGGAAAGGATTTAGAGTCTTACTCTTCAAAAGAATTAGTGGCTGGGCGGTGGTGGCCCACATCTTTAATCCCAGCACTTGGAGGCATAGGCAGGTGGATCTCTGAGTTCGAGGCCAACCTGATCTACAGAGTGAGTTCCAGGACAGCCAGGGCTACACAGAGAAACCTTGTCTCAAATGGCAAACAAACAAACACGCCCCCCCAAAACAAACCAAAAAAACAAAACAAAACAACAACAATAAAAGAATTAGTGATCATATAGAAGAGTCAAACAAACAGACATATGAGTCAAGGAAATCTATCCAAGGCCTTGATAAGACAATCTCCAAAATGAATGAAACAGTTAATAAATTGGTGGGGAAAAGTTTAAAATATGAAGGAAGAATTTAGCAAGGAGATTGAAATATTGAAAAATAATCAAACAGAAATACTTGAAATGAAGGAGATGGATAATTAACAAAAATATCACAACAGACACCATTATTAACAGACAAGGACATGCAGAAGAATGAATTTCAGGGATGGAGGACAAAATTGAGAAATTAATAAAGCATATATAAATATGGAAAAAATGGGGCTTCAAGAGATAACTTAGTGGCTGAGAGCACTGGCTGCTCTTCCAGAGGATTTGATTCCTGGCATCCCCATGGTGGCTCACCATCATCTATAATTCCAGTTCCAAGGGATTTGGTGTAGTGAGTAGCCGTTCCAGCTTTGACCTGGAAATACCACCCCCTTTGAGGCTTCGGTAACTGTCACGCCTACAAGACGGAGCCGAGAGAAGACCCCTAAAGACCCGAGGTCTGGATAGGGGAGCTCTCTTGGTTCCTGGTTCCTGGACCCTGGACGCTAGAGGTAGACTAAGCAGAGTTCTCCAGAGAACATTGCCTGACTGCGCTACATCTTTCCCAGACCCTGTAACCTATCCCTTTACTTGTAAGTTACCCCACAAAATAAACCTCCCTTTTAACTATGTGGAGTTCCTTAATATTTTAACCAATAATTTGGTGCCCTCTTCTGGTCTCCATAGGGACCAGACATGATCATGGTACATAGATGTACATGCAGGCAAAACATCCATACACATAAAATAAATTAAGAAAAAATGAAAAAATTAAGGAGCATGAACAATAGTTCCAAAAAGTCTGGACACATCCAAGAGGCAAAATATGAGAATTTATGATGTAGAAGAGAGATAAAACCAAAGGGAATAGACAGGCAATTTGATGAAATTATATCAGAAATCTTCCCAATGTTACAGAAAGAAGTAGGCTTCCAAACACAAGAGGCACATAGAACCCCAAACAGACATGACCAGAGAAAAAAAACTATCCAGGGTGTATTATAGTTGGGGTGTCAAAAATGTAAAGAATTTCTCCTAAAAAGAGCAGGAGAAAACAACTGTCATATAAACGCAGAAATGTCAGAATTTCCCAGAGTTTTCATCAGCAACCAGGAAAGCCAGAAGAACACAGAATATAACTTTTCAAGCTCTGGAAGCAAAGAGCCAAGAATGTGAGCCAAGAATGTTATATCCACTCAGGTGTGGTGGCACACACCTTTGATCCCAGCACTTGGGAGGCAGAGGCAGGAGGAGCTCTAAGAATTGCAGGCCAGCCAGATCTATGTAGAAAGTTCCAGGCCTGCCCTTGAAGAAAAGCCCAGGACCTGGTGGTTTCACTGATGAATTCTCTCAGTGTTTGAGAAAGACCTCAGATCAGTTCTTTTCAGCTTGTTCCATAAAACAGAAAGCAAAGGAACCCTACCAAACTCATTCTACGAAGCCATTAGCATCTTGGTATCAAAACCAGGCTCAAGACGCAACAGAAAACTACGGAACAATTTATTTGATGATCATAAATGCAAAAAATCTGAACAAAATACTTGCAAGCCAAATTCAGGAGCACATTAGAAGGATTATATATTATGATCAAGTGAGCTTCATCCCAGAAAGGCAAGTTCTGCTCAACATATGTAAATCAATCAATGTAATGCAACATATAAACAAACTCAAGGAAAGAAACCACACAATTATTTCAATTGATGCTGAAAAGGCATTTGACAAAGTTCAACATGCCTTCATGAGAAAACTTCTGGAGACTTTAGGAATAGATGGAACACACCTCAAAAAAAAATAAAGGTTATATACAACAAACCTGTAGCTGATATTATATTAAATGGAGACAAACTGAGAGCATTTCCTCTAGAACCAGGAATGAGACAAGAATGTCCACACTCCCCTCTCTTATTCAATACAGTGTTCAAAGTCTTAGCTATAGCAGTTAGACAACAGACAGAAATAAAGGGGGTGACAACAGGAAGAAAAGTCAAACTATCTCTATTTCCAGATCACATGATTCTCTACTTAAAACACCTTACTGAGTCTACTGGAAAACTCTTGGACCCAACGAACACAGTAAAGTTGCAGATACAGAATCAATGTAAAAAATCATTTATGCTAATAGTCTACTCTCTGAGAAAGAAATTAGAAAAATTGTTCTATTCAAAAATAAGCCTCCCCCATTAAATATTTAGGAATATATCTAACCAAAGAAGTGAAAGACCTCTACAGTGAAAATCTCAAGATATTAACAAAAGAAATCATGGGAGGTGCTATATGATGGAAAAATATTCCATGTTTCTGGATAGGAAAAAATAATATTGTGAAAATGTCTATTCTACCAAAATTAACTTATGGAATTAATGTAATAGCTGTTAATTCCCATGTCATATTTCACAGGTTAGGACAAAATCAATACAATAATTCATATGGAACCACAAACGACCACGAATAGCCAAACCAGGATGGCGCTGGCATAAAACAGAGAGGAGGACCAGGTGGAACAGAGCAGAGGCCTGCAGACACCCTTAACATTGACAAAGGAGGCAACAGTACACGCTGGAAAGAAGATAGCCCATCCGACACCTGGCGCTGTCAAAACCGGCTATCTGCCTGGAGGAACATTAAGCTGGATTTATGTCTTTCACCTTGTACAAAAATTATTTCAAAATAGATAAAATATTTTAATAAAATCCCCAAACACTGAAATCCTAAGAGAAAACACAGAGGATACACCCCTCAAGGTACTGGGGTAGGCCAGAGCTTTTTAAACAGAACACCAACAGCACAGGAACGGACCCCAGTATCAACAGATGGACTGTGTGAAGAGAAAAAGTTCCTGTACAGCAGAGGAAACGGTCAGCAGAGTTAACAGACAGCCCCGAGAATGGGAGGGAACCTTAACCAGCTGCACGTTAGACAAGGGGCTAACGCACAGAACTTAAATACCAGAACTGCAGAAATTAAACACCAAGGGAATGGACCAGCCAATCAACAGACAAGTAAATGAACAGAATAGAAATTTAAAAAAAGAAAACACGAATGGCTACTGGGCGGTGGTGGCAAACGCCTTTAATTCCAGCACTTGGGTTGCAAAGGCAGGCAGATCTATGTGAGTTCGAGGCCAGCCTGGTCTACAGAGTGAGTTCCAGGACAGCCAGAATTACACAGAGAAATGCTGTCTCAAAAAACCAAAAGGAAAAAAAAAAAAGGCTAATAACGGTTTTAAAAACAGTCCAACATTCCTAGCCATCAGGGAAATACAAATTAAGATGACATTGAGATACCACTTCATACAAGAAATGTTGGAAAAGATGTGGAGACAAAGAACCCTTATTCACTGTTGGTAGAGGTATATTAATACAGCCATTATGGAAATCAGTTTGGAGATTCTCAAAACATTAAAAATACAACCACCATCAGGCATGCCTTTAATCCCTGCTCTCTGGAGTCAGAGACAGGTGTATCTCTGTGAGTTCCAGGACAGCCTGGTAGACATAGTGAGTTCCAGAACAGCCAGGGCTATACAGAGAGAACCTATCAAAAACAAAACAAAAGCACTGTATGACTACTCCATATCCTACCATAGAGATATCTGCACCCCATGTTTATTGCTACTTTATTCACTATAGCAAAGAATCAGAATCAACCTAGTTGTCCATCAACAGATGACCATAAATGAATATATAGTATATATTAGGACATAAATATAATATATATATAGGAATACTATTCAATTGTAAAGAAAATGAAGTTGGGGCTGGAGAAATGGCTCAGAGGTTAAGAATACCGGCTGTTCTTCCAGAGGTCCTGAGTTCAATTCCCAGCACCCACATGGTGGCTCACAACCATCTGTAATGAGATCTGGCTCCCTCTTCTGGCCTGCAGGGATACATGCAAACAGAATACTGTATACATAATAAATAAATAAATCTTTAAAAAAAAAAAAGAAAATGAAGTTAAAAAGTTTGTAGGAAAATGGATAGACTTAGAATGTGTAGCATTAAATGAGATCTCACAATCGGAGAAAGAAATAAAGCTCATATTCTTTCTAGTGTGTTGAATCTAACCAATAATGTATGCAGACCAACGTACATGTGGGTGCAGTATACACGAAGAAAAGAGAACAGGAACAAAGAGGTTAGTATCCGGGGATAAGGAAGGACCGATGCAGGCAATGGACACAGCTCCTGTTCTGAATGCCAGCCCTAAGTATACAGAAGGGCATTGAGTTGTATAGACCTTGGGTCTGCTTAATCTGGGGTGTGATGTTTTTATTTATTTGCAGGTTTTGTTTTCTTTTGAGTGTAGGATTTGTTTGTTTTTGTTTTTTATTTTGTGTGTGTGTGTTTGTGTGTGTGTTGGGGATGGGGGGTGGGGGGGAGAAACAGAGTCTTACTATGTAGCTTTGGTTGTCCTAGAATTCATAGAGATCTGCCTGCCCAGCCCTATTTGGTAGGTTTTTTTTTAAATAATGAAGTTTATAAAATAAAAAAATAAACTGTGTCTGTTCTCTGAGGTTCTAGATAATCCCCTATTAACAGAGATTCTCTCCTGGGGACTAATGGCTAGTGTGGTCTTCAGTGTTCTCAGACTCCTAACAGGTACATGATGTCTCAGAGAGAGCCGATTATTTAATCACTTCTTAAAATGTGTCCATGGCCTGGAATATTATTAGTTCCCATCAGAAGGTATGTGTAAAAGTTCTTGCTCAAAACTCCAAGGAATTTTGCTTTATTTAATTAAAAGCCTCTAGCCATGGGGACTCTGAATTTTGCAAATGGGTCATTACTAGACAAGTCCCCTAGGTGGCAGCAAAGTCCTGGATCTAAATGTGGCCTGGGGGACTTGACTTTTGAGAGGGTGGAATGGGGAATGGGGGGTGTCTGTTTGTTTGTGCTCTTTGTTGTTCTTGGTGTTTTATTTGTTTGTGCTTTTAGACAGAGTCTTACACTGTAGATCAAGCTGACCTTGGACTCACGGCAATCTTCCTGCCTTAGCCTCTCTAGAGTGTTAGGAGTACAGATGTATGCCACCATACCCAGCTTCCTTTTAAAAACTAATGATCACAATGAGAGTGTATTTATGTTTATATGTATGTATGTATTATATATATGCTTTACAAATAGATAAATTTTGCGCCATCTTTAATTTAAATTTTATTTTTGAATTGAATTGCATTACTATTTTATTACTATTACTATTCTGAGGTTTTAGTTCATTCCCATTGTGGACAGAAGTTCTTTCCTAGAGAGCTTAATGTGGTCTTCAGTGTGTATATATACATATACATACACATATATACATACATATATTCACACATACATACATACATACACTCCCACATCAATCATTAATCAAGGAAATGCCCCACAGACTTGCCTGTAGGCTAATCTCCATTAAAATAACTCTAGTTTATGTCAAGTTGACATAAAACTAACCAGGACAGCTATGTTATACAAGAATTAAACAATTTACCACTGGTTAGAGAAGGCTTTAAATTTCTATTGTGCAAGAGAGCCCTGGTACACTCACCAAGGGTTTTTAGTTGGGAGCAATAGGTATAATCTCTGGTTCTCTTAAGCATAAAAGGAATTTATTTGAATGGCATGAGAACCATTTGTTCAGGGTTCAAAAGCAGTATTTAGTCTTTTAAAAAATTCTTTTAATGATTTATCTATTTTTATCTTATGTGCATTGGTGTTTTGCGTGCATGTATGTCTGTGTGAGGGTGTCAGATCCTCTGGAACTGTAGTTGCAGACAGGTGTGAGCTGCCATGTGGGTGCTGGGAATTGAACCCAGGTCCTTGGGAAGAGCAGCCAGTGTTCTTAATTGCCGAACCATTTCTCCAGCTCTGTGATATTTAGTCTTAAGTGTCCTCAGGTACCTGCGTTACATGCTTGGTCCACAGCTTGGCACTTTTGGAAAGGGCTGAACCTTTGAGGGGTGGAGCCTATGGAAAACATTCAGGTCATTGAGGGAATGCCTGTAGAAGGGGAAATCTTACACTGTTCCTCTTTTCTTTTGCTTTCTGGACCTTAGGTGAGCATGTTTTGCCTTTCCATTCGGACCTAAGCAGAGAGGCCAACAGCTCATGGACAGAAACCCCCAAGGCAGTGAGCCAATATCACCGATTTTTCTGTGTAAGTTGATTGTCTCAGGTACTTGTTACAGCAACAGCAAACTGATGCCCACGGGCAGGCTCATCAAATAGGCCAAAGGAAGGACCTCCCACAGGGCCTCTCAGCACAAGCAAAGTGGCAAGGGTCTTCGCCACTGCCGCCAGGTGCCTGTCGAGCAAAATGAGTCAAGACTGAGAATTTGCTTTGCCTTTGCATCGTGCATTCCAAACTTGTGGGTGGCACACCTCTGACAAGGCGGATATCGCAGCTTAGGGCACCGGAAGTATGAAGAGAGGGATGGTTTCCCTGCTGCAGCCCCTAGAAGAGGTAGGAACTACCACATGTTTGCAGCAACTCCTGCACGTCTTTGTCACCAGCCGCAATAATGGAGTGCCTTTAAATTTTATTGTTGTTGTTGTGTGCTTTTATTGCTGAGCCATCTTGCTGGTCCCCATTGTGCTTTTACTGCTGCTCATTTCTTGATTTGAGGGCACAAATTTCTTGATTTTGACTGCACAGAACCCTTTCCTTTGAATGGGGATATTTCTTATTTATTTGTTTATTTATTTAGTTTTATTTATTTAGTTATTTTTGGTTTTTTGAGACAAGGTTTCTGTGTGTAGTTTTGGTGCCTGTCCTGGATCTCGCTCTGTAGACCAGGCTGGCTTCGAACTCACAGAGATCTGCTTGGCAGATCTGGAGTTTCATTCTTTACCTCTCATGGATCATTTCCCTGTCTGCCATGATGCTTGCAGGGTCTCCAACAGTGTTACACTTTGGAGGACAGCTACTGACAGCAAGAATTAAAAAATGAAGACTAAGGCTGGGCATGAAGGCACATGCCTGAAACTCTCGCACTCAGAAGGCAAAGTATAAGTCCCTTAAGGAGCAAGAGCATCCAGGCCCCTCCCCTGATGACCTACAACTGCCAGGCGCTGCCCACTGAACACCCTAAAGCCCTAACAGTGGGACCCACCTAATCAGACACAGGCAGCCAACCTCCACTCTCTAGAGTAAAAAGACTTGAAAACCCACTAATCCCCACCCTGCAAAGTGCCACCCCCAAGAAACCCTCTATAAACCCTGTCTTCTGCTCAGTTCTCTGTTGCTTCTTGCTCAAGCAGAGACAGCCATCATCCTGGGTTTTTCCCTCTCAATAAATCCCTTGTGTGAGGTTTGTTGTGTGGTATTCCTTGGCTCCCAACTGCCAGGATACCTTTCCCTTCAGAGCTGTAACACTTTCATTGGGGAAGCCTTTCCCCTCAGAGCTGTAACACTTACACAGAGGCAGGAGGATCACCACAAGTTTGAGGCCAGCCTCCTCTCCATAATAAAGTTCAGTGTAGGCGAGTTTTCCCTCCTAGGAGCCTTTTCCAAATTACCACACAGAGGCTTATATTAACTGTCAGTGCTTGGCTGATAGCTCAGGCTTATTATTGACTAGCTCTTACATTTTAAGTTAACCCATATTCCTCTGCCATGTGGCATTATCTTTATTAGGATGGCATGTTCATCTCCTGCTCCTTCTCCCTCTGGCTGGAGACTCCTCTGACTCCATCCTTCCTCATCCCATCATTCTCAGGCTTTCCCACCTGATTTTATCCTGTTCAGCTATTGGCCAGTCAGCTTGTTTATTAAACCAATCATATATTCACACAGTTGTAGCAGGAATCTTAAAAAAGGTATTATTAATAAAAACAAACCCGGAGCCAGGTATTGGGGCGAGCGCTGGAAGATCAGAGAAACAGAACCAGCCACAGCTAACCTCACCTTGCCAATTCCTCAGCTGATCTTGTTTCCTCAGACTAAAAGCCTCTGAGTCCTCATCCAAATAGATCTCAACTGAACTGCTTGTAAAAGCCTAAAAGCGTAACCAGGCTCTAGTTCCTGGTCCTCACGCCTTATATACCTCTCTGCCTCCTGCCATCACTTCCTGGGATTAAAGGCGTGCGTCACCATGCCTGGCTGTTTCCAGTGTGGCTTTGAACTCACAGAGATCCAGACGGATCTCTGCCTTTGAAATGATAGGATTAAAGGTGTGTGTGCCACCATTTTCTGGTCTCTATGTCTGTCTAGTGGCTGTTCTGTTTTCTGACCCCAGATAAGTTTATTATGGTGCACAATATATTGGGGAACACAATATCACCACACACAATATACAGAAGGATTATTCCACAGCAGTCCAGGCCGATCAAGGCTACACAATAAGACTTGGTCAACAAATCAACTAAAATTAAATCTTCCAATAAGTAAACAAACAACAAATGAAGATCAAGACAGTTACAGTGACAGTCATCTGAAATTCCAGTATTCAGGAAGCTGAGGCAGGAGGATTAGGAGTTTGAAGTCAGCTTTAGCTACATTGTGAGACTGTATCTCAAAAAATCCAGGACTTGGGATATAGCTCAATGAGAGAACACTTGCCTAACATGCACAGCCCTTGGATTCACCCCATGCATACACACACACACACACACACATACACACACACTCATATTTTCTCTCTCTCTCTCTGTCTTTCATTCATAAAAACACTAAGCCTTAAGATCAAAACACTCACCATACCCGGCTGACAAGGGATTTTCTGATGCTAAAATGATGAGTCCCAATTACAACTAATTCCTAATTAAAAAAATCCAATTCATTCCTAGAATAAACTGACCTATGTTCTAGCCCTTTTCAAATACGACTGCTTGATTCAGTTGCTGGTATTTTGTTTACAACTTTCAAAATGGTATTCAAACGTGGAGTGAGCAATGACTTTCTTTTTGAATGTCTGGTGGTGTTTAGTTCTAGAGTCAATGGCATGCTTCTGTCATACAAACAAACAAGCCAAACCAAAACAAAAAACAGGTGGCTTCCATTCTCTTTTCATATTAGAACAGGTGTGTGCTACCCTTCCCAGTCTAAAATGTGTATGTGTGTGTGTGTGTGTGTGTATATGTGTGGGTGTATGTGTGTATGTGTGTGTGTGTGTGTATGTGTATGTGTGTGTGTGTATATGTATGTGTGTGTGTGTATATGTATGTGTGTGTGTGTGTGTATGTGTGTGTGTGTGTGTGTATGTGTATGTGTGTGTATGCTTTAGACTCTCCTAGAGCCAGGCTTGTGGTACACACCTTTACTCCCAGCACTCAAGAGGCATAGGCACTTCCAGGTCAGCCTGGTCTACATAGGGAGCCCCAGGCCAGTCAGAACTATACAGTGAGAGCCTGTTGAAAAACAAAAACACAGAGCAGGGGGACAGCTTACTGTGTAAGTGTGCTTGCTGCCACACCCGAGGACCTGAGTTTGATCCCAGAGAGCCACGTGGTGGAGGGAGAGAACTAACTGCAGCAAGTTGTTTTCTGACATCCACTTGCATGTGCATGACGTGCACACCTACACACATTCACACCATAAACAAATAAACACAAAAACAAAACCCCCAAACGAAACTCCAAGAACTGGTTTTGATAAAGCATGTTTTCTTCCGAACAAAGTACACAGACAGGGCTGGGGAACTGGCTCAGTTAATAAAGTACCTACTTTGCTAGCAGAGACCTAAGTTCCACCCCTGGAACCCGTGTGAAAAAGTCAGGTGTGGTAGCATGCACTTATGATCAGTGCTGGGGAGGCAGAGACGTCTGATCTTTGAGGCTTGCTGCCAACCAGCCTGGCCTACTTGCCAAGTGTCAGGCCAGTCACAGCCAATGTCAAAAGAAAGACAGATGACACCTGAGGTTAGCCTCTGGCCTCCAAATGTATGAACACACACATGCACACACACACACACACACACACACACACACACACACGAATATAAATCTGCATACATATGTGCACCTCACACACAATTATGCACACACACACATATTCATACACACAGAAGCACCCCCTTATCCCTTTCTTCCTAATCTTCAAGAGCATTTGCATAAAGATAAGCAAATCAGCCTTTGTGAACCTTTAAACTTCCCTCAAGTTTCTTCAGGTCCAAACCTCACAAAACCCAGTCCAAGTTTCAGCTCTTCTTGTGGGTCCAGTCATGTCTGAGCCCACAGTTTCCCAAAGACCAGCCATACCTCTCTCACACTCTCGTCAAAATTCTGCTTCTTTGAAATGTCAACTTTATCACTCTCTCTCTCCTTCCTGTTTGCTTTATTTCCATTTAAAAAGTCTTGGTGTGTGTTGGGCATGGAGGTGCCCTGCCTTTAATCCCAACACTTGGGAGGCAGAGGCAGATTGAGCTCTGGAATCCAAGGACAGTCTGTTCTGCATAGCAAGTTCTAGGCCATCCAGGGCTTAAAAAATTCCCTTCAAAACCAAAACAAAAACCAATCAAACAAACAACAAAAAACAAAAACACACACACACACACACACACACACACACACACACACACACCCTCTCTCTGTGTGAGTGTGTTTAAGTGTTGATGCAAGTGTGTCACAGCATGGCATGTGGTCAGAGGATAGCCTCAGGTGTCAGTCTTTGCCTTCCACGTTGGGACAGGGTCTCTTTGGTGTTCGCCATTGTGAACACCAGGCTACCTGGCCCAAGCTTGTGGGGCTCTCCCATCTGCCTCCAATATCCTTGAAAGAACACTGGGATTACAGATACGTGCCTCCAAGTCTGGCCTTATGTGGGTTTGGGGGTTCAAATTCAGTTCCTCATGCTTTCATGGCAGGTGCCTTACACACGAGCCATCTTTCCAATGCCTGCTTACTTCTATTAATTTAAGAAAGCAATTACAGTGGTTGCCACTGTACTTCTCTGTAGTGGGTAGCTGTTCTAGCTATGACCTTGAAGCACCACCTCTAGTGAGGCGGCAGGTAACTGCTACACCTGCCTATGACCTTGAAGTGCATGCCCCCTGGACGTGGCCGCTCAGGACCCTTAAGACCTGGGATGCATGTACACAGCACTCTCTTTGATCCTTCGTGGTTTGGATGCTGGGATGGACTAGGCAGATCTTGAAACAGGCAGAAGATCAGCGTGGGACATAGCTCGACTTTCCTGGACCCTGCCATAAATACCCGTGCTGTAGTGAGTTACCCTCTAAGAAATTTCTTTGCTCATTGAATAGATTCTGTGGATTTCTCGCATTACTTCTCTCTCCAGGACAGCTGGCTACTGTCGGACTCACAGAGTGTACATGGTGGACCTAACTCGACTCCATGCTTACCACCCATCTCACTGTCTGGTTGCTGTATAAGAAAAGTACCATGGATTGGGTGGCTTAGACATTGGAGATGGATGGATTCTCAAGGGCCTCCAAGTGTTTAAGATCAAGGCTGACTTGGTATCTGGTGAAAGTTCCCTTTCTGATTAATTGATAGTAACTTTTTGCTATGTCCTCACATGATCAAATGGGCATGATCATAGGCAAGGGAACTCTTTTATGAAGGCACCAATCCATTTCCTGAAGTCTCTGCCTCATGACCCCGCAATGGCTCCACCTGTAAACACTGAATATAATCACTGGGGATTGTTTTGCAGCATCTGAATGGGCCATAGTCATCCAGTCCAGAGCACCCTCCATTTGCCCTGCCTGACCTGGGAATTGTCAACACTCCATGTTACCAGGAACTCCTTTCTGGCTTGTTGTTTTCTTTTTTCTACAGCATCTCTCTCTCTCTCTCTCTCTCTCTCTCTCTCTCTCTCTCTCTCTCT
>CABHPP010001654.1:43692-54105 GCA_902168425.1 Peromyscus attwateri | reverse complement strand
TCTCTCTCTCTCTCTCTCTCTCTCTCTCTCTCTCTCTCTCTCTCTCTCGCTCTCTCGCTCTCTCTCTGTCTCTCTCTCTCTCTCTCACACACACACACACACACACACACCATTCTCACAGATAACATCCTCTCTTCTTTTCCAGAGAAAGCCCCTTCGACTGTCTCCCCTCTACTAAAAGAAACCATCATCTCCCTTCCTTTGTGTTTCCCTCATCTTACAGCACAGGGGCTGCTGCCATCCAAGCCAGGGTTCTTTTTCTTTTCCTTTGGTTTTTCGAGACAGGGTTTTATAGCGTGCTTTCTTGAACTGCCAGCCCCCAAATTATGATACAGAGGCTTTTTGTTAATTATTAATGCTTGGCCTTAGCTTAGGCTTGTTTCTAGCTCCCCCCCCCCAACTTAAATTAACCCATTTCTATTAATCTACGTGCTGCCCTGAGGCAGGTTTACCTCATCTACATACTATCCATCCTGCTTTCCTGCTTCCTCGGGGTCTGGCTGGCTGGCCTCTGGCGGGCTGGACCCCCATTTCTCTCTGCCTGCCAGCCCTGCTTATCCCTCCCGTGCCCAGCTATTGGCTGTTCAGCTTTTTATTAGACCAATCAGGTGCCTTTGGTAGGCAAGGTAAAGGAGCAACACATCTTTTTAATTAATTAATTAATTAATTTTTCTATTATCAGCTTGATGCAGTATAAATTCTTATCTTAATAGTGTAATGTTTCATTGAGGCTTGCTTAGTAATTGAGTAAAACCAAAACTTATTATAAGCCACAGTCATCCTAGGGTCCCCCTGCTATATAGCCTCCCTGGTTCTGGGGGTTGCAGTCTGATTGTTCTTTGCTTTATATCTAGAATCCACTTATGAGTGAGTACATACCATGTTTGTTCTTCTGGGTTTGGGTTACCTCACTCAGGATGATATTTTCTAGTTCCATCCATTTGCCTGCAAATTCATGCTGTCATTGTTTTTCTCTGCTGAGTAGTACTCCATTGTGTATATGTACCACATTTTCTTAATCCATTCTTCAGTTGACAGGCATCTAGGTTGTTTCCAGGTTCTGGCTATTACAAATAGTGCTGCTATGAACATAGTTGAGCATGTATCTTTGTGGTATGATTGAACATTCCTTGGGTATATGCCCAAGAGTGGTATGCCTGGGTCTTGAGGTAGATCGATTCCCAATTTTCTGAGAAACCGCCATACTGATTTCCACAGTGGTTGTACAAGTTTGCATTCCCACCAACAGTGGAGGAGTGTTCCCTTTGGAGCAACACATCTTTACACAGTTAAACAAATGCAGTATAAACAAAAACAACACACGTTTCCATAATTAAACAAATGTAACCCATCTTTACATAGTTAAAAACAATTATTCTGCAACGTAAACAAATGCAACACATCTTTACATAGTTAAACGAACGTTCTACTCCACAACAGGGTTTCTCTGTGTAATAGCCTTGGTTATCCTGGAACTTGCTTTATAGACCAGGCTGGCCTGAATTCACAGAGACCTGCCTACCTCTGCTCCTGAGTGCTGGGATTAAAGGCATGTACCACCACACCTGGCTTCACTTTTTCCTTCTTATATATGCACAGTCTGCTGGGGAGTCATGCAGTATTAGCTTTTTCTGACTGTCCATCAATGGTATTCTTTTCATAAATATTTTAACATGCTGAAGTTGCTCCCACCATAAAAACAAAGCAAAACACTGACAAATGACCAACCCAACCCACAACACCCTCCTAGAACGGCATTTTCCACCTCTATTACCAGGGCCTCTCTTCACCTCCCCACTTCATCTAAAAAGAATTGGCTAGGTTTTATTCTCACTACCTCAGATATGACTCATGATCCTGTCATCTGCCCATGCATATTTAACAGTCTTAGATGACTTTTATGTTAATAAATATGGAAGATGTTCTTCAGCCCCTGGACATAAGGTATGCCACCTCAGGGCAAAAACAGGTTGAGGGAAGTGGCAATCCTGAATGTGGTCTTGACCTTGTTCAATTCCAGGATCTCTGAGATATCCTGGGGATTTGGGGAGAGGAGGGCTAAAGTGAGGTGGAGGTCTGGGCTGGAATATAAAGGGCCCCTGCAGTGTATCTGCAGGAGAGAGAGAGAGGGAGAGAGAGGGAGAGAGAGGGAGAGAGAGAGAGAGGGAGAGAGAGGGAGAGAGAGGGAGAAGAAGAAGAAGAAGAAGAAGAAGAAGAAGAAGAAGAAGAAGAAGAAGAAGAAGAAGAAGGAGAGAAGAGAGAGGGAGAGGGAAAGGAGGGGAGGGGAGAGAGAGGGTTTGTATGTAAAAAAGCAAATTGCTGGATCCCACCTTCAGAGTTTTGTTTTGTTTTGTTTTTTAACCACAATAAATAAAGAAAACCAAATAGTGCTGTGAGTGTAGTAGCTCAGTGGTAGAACGCTTATCTAGCATGTATGAGGCCCTAGTTTCCATACCCAGCTCCGCAAAAACTGTCCCAAACCCAAACCCAACAGTCTGTGAGATAAAGACCCTGCACTGTAATCTAGCTCCCATACGACGCTGACGGTGTTGGTCCGAAACACTCCCCTACTCCCCGCTTTAAGAACAATGGTCTGAAGTGCGGAGAGGTTCATCATCGATGGCCCATCTGTGGAGGTTGAGCCGGCGGCGAGAACACAGGGGATGCTGCAGGAAAGAAACTACCCTCATCGAGAACCGAGGCTCCTGGACTACATCTCCCAGGAAGCCTCGCGCTGGCACGCGGGCGCCCCCTGGAGGTGGCCACCGGGAAGGCGCCGGCGGGATCGCTGGGACCTTCCCAGTAGCATCCGTGAGCGCAGAAAGCCGCGGCAGCTGCGGGCTGCAGCGGCGCGGGAGTCCGGTGCGAGTGAACCACGGCCCACGGCGGGTGAGTCTGGGTATGGGCCGCCCGCTCTTCTGTTCCTGAGCTGCCTTGTCTCAGGTCTGGCGGGCAAGACGCGGGTGCAGGAGTCCTGGCACCAGGACACGGGGTGCCCCCCTGGGAAGACGCGCTGCGGTCCTGGGTACCCAGGCGGCGGGCAGCGCAGGGATCGCGCTGCAGGTGGGGACCGCAGGTGGCCGGCCCTCCCTTCGGTTTTGGCGCAGCATCCTGGCACTGGAGCCAGGTGGCTCGGGCGGCTGTGCCCCTGGGGAGCCCCCGCCCCCGGGACAGGTGCGTGCGCGCCGGCCAGACTCCGGTGCCCCTCAGTGTGCTTCCACTGCGCCCTGGTCCGGTCTAGGTGATCGCCTAGGGCTTGGGCTGCGGGTCTCCAGGACGCCTGGGAGTGCGAGGAATTGTGTGGATGCTGGTGCGTGTCCCAGCGATATTGTAGCCTGGCGTGAGTGCAACAGTGCCGGTCTCTTTTTCTTAATACCCTTAGAACAAAATTAGTTTTATGTGCTTATTTTTTTTTAAACAAGTTTGACTCTGAATATCTTAGTTTGATTTTGTGGGAGCACCATACGCCAGCACGCAAGTTTATATAATAAGCAGTATACGCTTTGAGAAAAAAAAATCCCATGAAGGTGCTCTTCCTTGCCCTCTATCGGATGAATTATGTCGGACTGGTTGACATGGGTATCCATTAGTAACTGCGGTGGCTGGAGGCAAGAGATAAAGTGTTTTTGAGTGAAGTCACGACCGAACCCTTCTGATCAATTTTTGGTGTCATAAGATTTGGTTATCCAGTTTCAAACACTGTTCTTTCAACGTTTAAGATGGAGATAGAAGGTGGGGTCAGAGGCTTGTCAATCCTAATTGCCTAGTCTAAGGGAAATAGCTTTGCATGATTAACTCAAAGCCATCAAGTTTCTTTATAGGTTATTTTGAGACAGGGTCTCACTAACTATCTCTGAGTGGCCTGGGACTCTCATGAGCCACCACACCGCGGTTATTTTATTTTTGTTTTCGAGATAGTGTATCCCTAGGCAGTTCTGGCTGGCCTGGAATTGCTATGTGGCTCAGACTGGGCTTGAACGACCGCCTACCCTCCACTCCTGAGCACTGCGATTCCAGGAGTGAGCCACCACACTTGGTCAAAGAGAGCATCTTTTTGAGGCGACGGGGCGGCCCCTCTCAAGCCTGCATCAGTTTTAATGCTAGTTCTTAAGCTGATTTGCGGATGTGCCAGAAACAATAGAAAACTATTGTTTGTTAAGAAGCCCCCTAGGACGTTTTTGCCTTGTTTGGTTTTAGGGAAGTGTTTCCCCCGTGTTTTCTCAAAGTGTACTCTATTATGTTAAGTGTATTTCTGTTCATACCTGATTGGGTGCCCCCTCCATGCTTTTGTACCTCATGTATTGATATGGCCGTGTAGATTTCCTTTTTAAAAAAATCGCTAACACATTATTATTTTGCTGGATCTTCTCACTAGAATCCTGTAATACTTTAAAATGAATTTTTGGAGCTATGTATGGTGGCTCATGCCTGTAATTCTAGCACTCCATGCTAAGTCAAGAGGATGAGTTTGAGGCCAGCCTGTGCTACATGGCAAGATCCTATCTCAAACAAACAAACAAACAAAAACCAATAATAATAACAACAAAACAAAAAAATTGAAGACAAACAGAAACACCGGACACCCGCCCCTGCCCCTTAACAACAAAACACCATGAGTATTTGGTTTGTTTGATAGATCTCAAAGCTAACATTTTCCCTAAGGGTTGATAAGTGGCATTGCTGTGGACGATTCTTCCTGTCCTGTTATTATGCTTGTGCTGTTCACACAGAACCAGCTGGGAACTTTCTATCATTTTCTGTGCTTTGGAACAGAAGAATGATCTGTTCCTTAAAGTCTGGCAGAATTTGCCTGCAGACCTCCTGGGCTGCCACTGGGTGCTTTAGGAAGCTGATACCAACATCCAGCTACCTTCTCACTTGTGCCCATAAGCATTGGTTGTTCACAGCTGGCCTATTGCGGCAGTCATTTTAATACCCTTGTCTCAGGAAATCATTAGCATTATTGATAATATATGTTTGCGTCTGGTACCTATTCACTTTCAGCAGATAAACTCATGTAAATATATTATTTTTTCTTATTAATACTAATGCTTTGTGGCTTCTCTTGTTCTTCCTCTTGTTAGTATGTATTAATTGTACAGAATAATGGCTTTCATATGTTTTCACACATGTGTATCATGTACATTGATCACGCCCAACTTTCCTCCTTTTTATTGGTCAGGTTTATGATTGCTTCTTTTCTCGATCCTTTCAAAGCATTGGGTTTTGGACTTATTGACTGATGCTACTGATTTTTATCTTCCGATGTTACCAATTTCTGTTACTAAACTTTATGCTTCTTTCTACTTACTTGAATTTACTGTGTTCAAGCTCTGATCCTTTTGGACTGAAAGCATCGTTTGGCTCTTGTGCTGAGCAGGTCCAAGATGTCTGGTTTCACCTGTGGCCTGAGCTATATTTTCACCTTAACCCTTGGGTTAGACATGCTGCTGCTCTGGTCTTGTAAGTCAGTGTTCATCGCATTTAGCAAGGCTTACGCTATCTACCTATCTGTCATTCCCCACATTCTCCATCCTGTTTTCCATCACAGACGATCTCCTTAGCACTGTTTTCCTTCTCCTTCAAGTACACTTTTAAAATCTCATCCAGTCATGATAAACTGTGTTGATAATATCTGAGGACACCTTTATTTTGTCTACATTCTTGGATTTGGGTTTCCCCATGTTTCTTTATTTAAACTAATTTGGAGAGAGAGAGAGAGAGAGAGAGAGAGAGAGAGAGAGAGAGAGAGAGAGAGTGAGTGTGTGTGTGTGTGTTACCATTTTTGAAAGATTTTGTAGCTGGGAGATTTGGGGATCTCTGGTCTCCCGTATTACTGAAAAGAAAGGAGAGGCAAAAAGATAGCATTTTGTAGTCTGTGACCTTTAACATAGTGGGTACCGTTTTTTAGGCACCTGCTGTGCCAGTGTTAACGTTGTGGCCTAACCAATCTCTAGAGCCCACCCATCTTGGAAACGGAAACTGAAAGCGTATTATCTCTTCCTTAGGCCCAGAATTGTTACTCTTTCTGTCTCTGACTGGGTTTAGGTACTTCATGTGGTATTTCATATGATACCTGGGTTTTAGGGACAGGATTATTTTATTTTAGCTTGATTTCCCAAAGACTCCATGTTGTACCATGTGCCTGTCACTGTTTCCTTCCTTTTCAAAGCTAAGTAATATTCTATCCTCTGTGTGTGCCCCACAGCGTTTATCTGTTCATCTCTTCTTTCGTCAGTGGACACATGTCGTTTCACATTTTAGCTACTGTAAATGACCATAGGTGCACACGTCTCTCTTCAGTAATCTGTTTTCAATTCCTTTAGGAAATGAATACACATAGAAGTTGGCATTACTAGCTTATACACTAATTTGTTTTTGTTTTTTGTTTTTGTTTTTTTTAAGTTTTGGGGACTTCACCACACTGTTTTCCATAAAGTCTGTTCCTTTTACATTCCCATTAACCACGTGCCCTTCCCTCTCTCTTGATACAGCCATCTTGACAGATGCATCTTTCTGCCTTTCAATAGGCAGCTTTTGTCTTCTGTATTTATGTCTTTTGTGTGTCTACATATTTGTGTGTGTGTGTGTGTGTGTGTGTGTGTGAATGTGGATGTTCATGTGGAGGTCAGAGGACACCTAGTCAGAGCAGTCACTGCCCCTGTCCCGTGTGCCCTAGGGAGGTAACTCCGGTCAGCAGGTTTAGCGGCAGGCGCCTTTACTCACTGAACTATCTCGTTGGCCTCTGCTGTAATCTGCCAATGTTTATAGACTGTTGATATTTTGGGCTTACTTCTACTCTTATATTTTTTCTGTTGTTTATTCTTATTTATTGCTAGTCTCCACCCCTTTTTCTCCCTGCCTACTTTTTGTTTGATTGAAGTTTTGTTGGTTTGTTTTTATTTTATCTTGAGGCAGTACCTTACGATGTCGTGGAACTCACAGAGATCCCTAAGTACTGGGATTAAGTACATGCACCACCACAGCTGGCTGGATTGAGTTTTTATTGAGTCATTTTTATCTGACTCAAGACTTGAAAGTTAAATATATTTTTCTACTCTCTATACGGTTAAGTACCCGTGTATTTTTGTGGCAACTGCTCATTGAGATGCAAGCATAAAGGTATGCAAACTATCAATGTGTAGTTCAATGAATTTCAATAACCAGAACCAGCCCTCAAAATAAGAAACGACTTTTCCTGTGCTCCTGAGTCCTTCCTCACTCCATCAGCGTTTGGGGGTAAGGAGGCAGAGCTTCCCACTGCACCTCAGCAGCCCGAGGCGTTCTTGAGTTTTAGAGACCCAGACTCAGGTCCAAATCAGCATCCATGGTTTTGATACAAAAAAAAAAAAAAAAAAAACCAATTTCAGGACTAGCCTTGGATATTTTATTAAAAATATTTTTATATAGGCTTAGGTATGAGAAATAGGAAAGCAGGACACACCCAGGCGTGGCTGTGACTTCAGGGAGGAGAGAGCCCAGCTCACTGCTTTTACAAGTCATAGCTAGGATTTTGGTGGGTTTGCAGTTTCTGTCCTCTCACTACGTGGTTCCTGAGGAGCACCCGGCGGGGTTACAGTTGATGAGGTTAAAGTCTAGCCCATCGGGATGCAGGAAGGTAAGGTGTCTTTGCATAAATAAGGTGAAATCTTGGTTGAGAGCCTCTGGCAGCGGCTGGGGAAGGGGGATACTCAGCATCCTGTGCATCCAGGCTTCAGCCTTTGGCAGCCTTTACCACAGGCGTTGGTCTTGTGTTGGGATTCTTGCGTGTCAGCTGCCGAGGGGTTTTAGTCTGACTCCAAGGTGACAGGCTCCTCTTGTTTCTCCTCTCATGGCCTCCTCGGGTAGCTCATCACAAAGGATAGCCACTGTTTTGATTTCTAATACAGTGGTTGAGTTTTGCCTGCTTTTCCGTTTTGTGTTCATGGAAGCAGGCGGTCTGTGCTCTTCTGTGCCTGGCTGCAGCATTACCTCTTGTGAAATTTGTCCATGTTCTGTAGAGGAGATGAGGTCTGTTTGTTCTTATTGTTGTTGTGTTGTTGTATTGATTTTCCTAGAGAGACTCAAATATATACTCACTCTAAACAGGGCACCAGTGACAGACCAAAGCATGGCTCCACCAGAAGTCCACCTTGGGGAACCAATGAGTTCATTAGGCTTCCTTACAGTGAGGGGTTATGTACAGGAGTCCAGGTGACTCCAAAGCAGTTGGACCATGCTAAGCTCTACTTCATTAGGGATGATGGCCTCATGGATGCTGCATAGTGGATCCTTTCAACTTATCTTCCACTTCAAAATCACTGCAGAGGAAGGGGTGATAGTTGGACTTCCCAGTGAGGATCCATGACCTTCCCTTCCTCCATCTAAACAGAATCTCAGGATCTCCATTACTGTTACCATCGACCTGGCTATCCTTGTACTGTTTTGCTCAGGTGTTGCCATGGCTACCAGGCCATGTTATTCTCTGTTCCAATATGGCAGGGAGGTGAACACATTGTGCCTAGAGGAAAAAGGCCTACTACACATGTGTATACATCCGTAAAATCAATAGCCATTCTACCATGATTGACATGGGTTGTTTGTAGTTTGGGACTATTACAAACAGCGGTGCTATGGGCATTCTTGTTCTTGCTTTTTGTTGGATGAATCCATGCATTTCTGTTGAGCACAAATGAATCTAGGAGTAGAATTATTTGGTGTGAATATGCCCAGCACTCCTGCCCCTCCCCCCATCTCTTATTCTGCTAACCGAGCTCTATAGCACTGTTTGTACTTCCGGCCTGATACTGTCAGTGTTCAACAGTGATTGTGGCAAGAACAGGCTGTCAGAAACATGGGTGAAGATGCTTGTGTCTTTCTCTAGTGTCAGAATTTACTGAGTGACAGTAAACTTACATGGTATGGCAGTTTCATTGGCAGGGGTGTGCCAGATACTTTTCTGATGGCCCTGGCTGAGCCGACCAAGTTCTTTATTTCCATTCTTAAAAAAAAAAAAAATTGTATTTGTGTGACTGTGTGTGTGAAGGCCAGAGGACAACTTGTGGGAGTCAGTTCTCTCCTTCTACCATTTACATCCTTGGGGTCAAACTCAGGTGGTCAGGCTTAGTGACAAGTGCCTGTACCTGATAAGCCATACTATCACCAGCCCTCATTTTTTAAAAAAATTAGTTTTGTTTTATTTTATGTGTATGGATGTTTTACCTGCATATATGTCCGTGCACCCATGTGCATACTTGGTGCCCATGGAGGCCAGGAGAAGGTGTTCGCTCCACCGGGCCTGGAGCTACAGATGGTCGCAAGTCACTGTGTTGGGGCTGGGGTTGAACCTTAGTCCCCTGGAAGAGCAGCCAGTGCTCTTAACTGCTGAGCCATCTCTCCAGCCCCTGTGCTAGAAGATGGCAGATTAAGTAGACCATGTCAGCAGTATGCACCGAGCTGAGCTGAACCCCCTGGGAGAGTGAGGAGTCCTCTGTCTGTTGGACCCTTGATACCCTCACTGAGTGGTCAGATGATGGGTCTGAAGGCAGCCATTGCTCTCACAGTGTTGGGTATGGTGGTGAGGCTGAGGTAGGGAGATTGCTTGCACCCAGGAATTCAAGGCCAGTATGAGCCACATAGCTTTTCTGTCCCCCAAATTAAAAAAAAAAAAAACAGCAACAAAAATCCAAAACAATAAAAGTCCCAAAACATATGTAGACACACAACTAGACAAAACAAAACCAGAACAGAAAAACCAACAGCATGTGTGGGGATGTAGCTCAGTGGTAGAGTACTGTCTAGCATGTGAGAAACCCTGAGTTCCATCCCTAGTATGGTAAATAAACCCCAAGCAACCCCCAAAGCAAAATGTGGTGATTCTTAGTGTTTATGGCCTCATCTTTGAAATTTCTTACCCCATCTGATGAGAAGCCATAAATTTATTAATGACTGAAACAGTTTAGATTTTAAACTATGCTGAGACCCTCTTTGAAACAGTATAAAAGGGTCCTCCTGGTTTTCAGATGGTTATATTGTTAACAGTAGTATTTACATATTATTACTTTTGCTTTTCAGGGCTCTTTTGCTCACCACACATTTGTGACTTGACCAGTTCTATGACCTTAGTGTACACACACACACACACACACACACACACACCCCACATGTGTACGCCTCACCCGGTATCATCAGCTTCTTTCTCTTCATTCTGCTCATTTTCTTGTATGTTTGAAACAGCTTTTCCTTGAACTTTGGATTTCTCAGCAGCTGCTATTTTCTTGGCTTCCCCTAAAATTATATAGGTATCTAAAGCAGGGCTCTTGTGGTCATCTGGTTTTATGATGACAAAGAGAACATTCTTAGATGTTCAGATAGTGATTCTACTAACCCCTGTGAGCTGGCCGGTCTGGGCATTGCCCTCCCTGTGAGCTGGCC
>CABHPP010001654.1:0-36464 GCA_902168425.1 Peromyscus attwateri | reverse complement strand
GGCGGGGGTGGCGGGGAGAAGGGGGGAGGAAGAAAGAAAAAGGAGAGGCGAAGTGGGGGGGGGGGGGGGGAGGGACAGAGAGGTAAGACAATGTGCAAGTCACAAGCTCTGCACCCTCAGAGTCTCTGCCCCGTCCATTTCTCTCCCCCCCACTCTCCCTTCCCCCTTCTCCCCCTCAACTTCCTCTTTGACTCTCCTTTTTCTTTCTTCCTCCCCCCTTCTCCCCGCCACCCCCGCCTCTCTCTCTCTCCTACAAACATCATTTTGTAGCCGCCTTTGCCAGCTGCCTTCGGCCGGGCAGTGGGAGGCACCTGTGGGAGTTTGAAAGGTGCTGGCAGGGAGAGGCCAGAGTATTTCTTTTCTAATTTTTGCTTTGGACAGTGGTGCTGGGGTGGTCCCAGCTGGAGCTGTTGGATTCTGGCATCATTCCCCCCCCCACCCGCCCTTTTTTTGAGACAGGGTCTCACTAAGTACTCCCAGCTGGCCTGGAATTCACTATGTAGCCCAGGCTGGCCAGAACTCAAGAGATCCACCTGCCTCTGCCTCCTTAGTGCTGGGATTGAAGGTGTGGACTGTCACACCTTGTCCTCTGTCCTCTTAACGTTGCCCTTCTGGGCGTACAGATGGTAGAGGGACCCTGCTGTGGCAAGTCTCTGGGCTGGTTCACCATCTGCTGGTCTTTTCAGCCCTTCTCCAACTTTGAGATCTGTCACTGTATTAAGTTCCCTCTACTAAACTGCTTCTCCTGAATGATGCTCAAGAGGACAGCATTGGATGTGGCCTGATGTAGACAAAAGCTCTCCCTGTGTGCTCACACTCTCATGGGAAAAGCAGACATTGGAATGACTATGATTTGTGTCCATTCCGTGATGCTTCTTTCTTTTTTGTTTGTATACATGTATGAGTGTGTATACACACACATGCACACACGCACACACACATACACAAACACACACAGCGTCTAGAGTTCAGCCTCAGGTGTCATTCCTTGGGTGCTGTCTACCTTGTTACATACCCTCCACCCGCAACTGCCCCAGACACGGTCTGTCACTGGCCTGAGCTCTTTGATTAGACCAGGCTGGCTGGCGAGTAAGCTCCAGGAATCCTCCCGTCTCCATCTCCCCAACACTAGAATTACAAACATGTACCGCTATGCTTGACATTAAAAAGAATTTGTTTTAGACTTAACTTGTCTTATGTGGATAAAGGTTTCGCCTGTGTGTATATATGCATGCCATGTGCATTCCTGGTGCCTGCAGAGGTCAGAAGAAGGCATCTGCTCCCTCTGGGGCTGGAGTTATGAATGATTGTGAGCAGCCACCATATGGGTGCTGGGCCTTCCGTAAGAGCAGTACTGTCAACCACGGAGCCATCTCTCCAGCCCCATGCTTTTGGCTTTTTGTGGGGACTTGGGAATCAAACTCAGGTCTTCATGCTTGCACAGTGAGCATTTTACTGTCCGAATTGTCTCCTCACCTCACTCTCTTGGAAAGTAGACTTTACTCTGGGCATAGGAATTGGCCAGAATGAGTCAATCCAGAAGTGGACACAGTCATGTACAGGGGGATGATGAAGTGATGAGGGAGAAGATACTGTCTCAGAAAAAACAGGCATTAAAATGACCACAAGTTGCGTCCACTCAATGCTCCCCTTCTCTTTTCTTTTTCTTTTGTGTGTGTATGTATGCATATGGCTTAGACACATGCAAGCAACAGAAAGGGCCTGGAAATTCCCTCACGGCTCTCAGAAGGAGCCAACAGGCTCACACCTGCAGAAGTCAGCCTTCTGGCTTCCAGAGCTAAGAGAAAAGGCATTTTTATCATGCTAGCCACCCAGGATTTGGTACTTTGTTAGGGCAGCCCAGTAAATGGAGGCATCCATGTCCCCCACTACTCAGCCGTAGACAGCTGCGCCTTGCTCCATCCCTGGAGATTCCCTTATTCTGGACAGTTCCTATAAATGGAATCATGCTTGCGTTCTCATCTGACTGGCTTTTTTCGCTTGGTTGAATAATTTCAGGGTTCATCCGTTGCTGTAGCACGTAGCCTCACGCCATTGCTTCACATGGAAAGTCTAGTATCTACCCCTGAGCTGAAGTCCCAGCTCTCGTGTGTAAATATACTACATGTTATCCGCCCTTCATCAGTTGGCAGACATTAATAATACCACTGTAAGTGCTCATGTTCTTAGGTATACATGTATTCTCACTCTTCTGAGTGGAGTGGCTGGGTCAGAAGGGAACTCCATTAATCATTGAAGACCTACAGGGCACATTTTCAGGGTGGCTGTGTCATTTTATAGTCTCATTAGTAGTGAATGATGGTTCTGATTTTTGCCTATCCTTGCCGGCATGGATGTGATCTGACATTTCCAGCTGTCCTGGAGGGTGTGCAGTGCTGTGTATCTTGTGGTCTGTGGTTGTTTCCCTCCCTGCCTTATTTGCTGCAGAACGGCCACACCCACTTAGCCTCTCAGAACCTGGCCAGACCCCACCACAGCTAAATGTTCTAATAATTTTGTTTTCTTTCTTTTTAAAAAAAATGTATTTATTTTTATTTTATGTGTATGGGTGTTTTGCCTACATATAAATGCACACACTACATACGCACAGTACCCTAGGAGGCCAGAAAGGGGCATCAGATGCCCTGGAACTAGAGTTACAGATGGTTGTGAGCCACCATGTGGGTGCTGGGAACTGAACCCTGGTCCTCAGCAAGAGCAACAGTGCTCTTAACCACTAAGGCATCTCTCCAGCCTCTTGGTTTCTTTTTTTAAAGAGGAATCTCATGTAGCCAAGGCTGACCTTGAACTCCTGTTCTTCTTCTCTGCCTCTTGAATACTGTACAGGCACATGGGGCATGCTCAGCCTAAGTTGTGAACTTTTTAACTCCTTTGAAAGACTCTCTTTGAAGTGAGTGCTCTCATATACTCTGCTTGCAGTGGGGCCACCTGCGAAGAATTCTCCTGCTCAGTCATTCCAACATTTGGTTTTTCACAAATGTATATGTTGGTTTTAGGCTTTTATAAATGTCCTTTATCAAGTTGAGAAATGTCCCCTTTATTGCTGTTTTTCTCAAAGTGTTTATCACGAATGGGTGTGGATTTTTGTCAAGTGTATTGTCTTATTTGTGTGTGTGTGTGTGTGTGTGTGTGTGTGTGTGTTGGGTGGGGGTGGGGGATTAAACCAGGACCTTGTTTATGCCAAGAGCATTCCTTGCCACTGGACTACACCCCTGTGGTCTGTTAAGTGTTGTTGTTGTTTTTGGATTAATTGAGGTGATCATATGAATTACCATGTTTAACACATTTATATGATGGATTATATTGATTGATTTTTTAAATACTGACCAACTCGACATTTCTACAATAAACCCAGTTACATCATGGTATGTAATTATTTTATGTATTCCTTGCATTTGCTGATATCCTGTTATGGGATTTGTGGAGTTTTGTGTTCTGTTTGTGAGGCCTATTAATGTTTTCATTTTTGTACAGTTCTTATCCAGTTCTAGTAGCGTGGGACACTAGCTGCATAAAATGAATTGCATGCTTCCTTCTCTTCTGCTGTCTCACGGATTCTCAGTAGACAGTAAATTCTCCCTTAAATGTGGTAGAATTTCTCAGTGAAGCTCTTGGCTCAGAGATTTCTTGAATGGAGGTTAAAATATTTCCAAGAGTTTAGTGTCCTAATAAAACTCTCGTTTTCTGAAGATTTTTTTCACAGAATACAAAACATCTTGATGTAGTTACAAAATCATTTGCTGTTGTTTTTATTTGTTAGGGAAGGGCATAATTAAGGTTAATGTTCCTATTTTTGAGCTTTTAAATTACACTCTCAATGTCCTAGATAGTACAGGACTTTCCAAATGACCTTTTCCCGGCTGGGTGAGGTGGTCATTTTGTTTTTGTTTTTGTTTTTGTTTCTGGAATTAGGCTATTTCATCCAAGTCATCAAACTGAGACATGCCATGTGGCTTACTGTGTTCTCTTATCTTCTGGTACAGAGGGCTTAGCGATGTGTTTCTCTATTGTAACAGTAACCCTTATCTTTTCTCTTTTGGAGGTTTTTCAATTTTATTGATCTTCAAAGAACTGGCACATTATCTCATTGATTTTCTGTTCTTCAATTTCATTTGTTTATTTTAGTATTTTCTTCTATCTGCTTTGGGTTTATTTTCCTCTTTTTTTTTTTTTCTAGATTCTTGCGATGGGGGCCAGGGTTACTTTTTGAGATGCTGTCTTTTGTAATGTGAGCATATCTGTGTGGCATTTCCCCTCCGCATTGCTTTGGCTGTGCCCCACACATGCTGGGATTCGGCATCTGGGAATTTTCTTTGAAGTCTATTTTGTTAGTTATCAACTCAGCTACCCCGCTTTCTTCATGAATAATGTAGGAAATAGCTAACCATTCTTTATCTTCATGCAGCCTCTGACTGATGTTTAAACTGGGTTTCTTACATACATTTTTTTTTCTTTTCTTTTTTAAATTGTTTGGGTTAGCAGGCAGTTTCTCCAGCATCTCCACTGATATGGGCCATCACGCTTCGTCTTCACAGTCCCGCTCTTTCTCAGTGTGCTCCCCGCCCCACCCAGCAGCTTCTCTTTCTGCTCTCTTACTACGTCTGTCCCATCACCCTTGCTATTTTATTTTGCACCTTCCTTAAGTGTTCTTCCTTCTCTCATGATCTGCTTTCTAGTTCATGCTTTGTAAAAAAAACACACACACCCACATACAGAATTTAAACTCAGTTTCCACATATGAGAGAGAGCGTGGTCTTTGTTAGAACATGCTTTTAAATCCACTTTGCCTTCTGTCCTTTTAGGTCATGTCCATGTACACATAGTGACAATTCAGAGCTTGACTCTATCATGTCTTTAGATTTCTGTTTTATGTCTATTTTCTTTTCCTGTGAACTATTTGGGTTTTTGTTTGTTTTGACACAGGGTATCCTTATGTAGACCTGGCTGGCCTGGAACTCATTATGTAGATCAGGCTGGCCTCAAACTCAGAGATCCGCCTGCCTCTGCTTCCTGAGTGTTGAGATTAAAGTTGCCTGGTCCTTGGACATTTTAAAATGTTATGTGTATGGGTGTTTTGCCTGTATGAGTATCTGTGCACCGTGTGTGCAGTACCTGCAGAAGCCAGATGAGGGCAATGAGTTCCCTGGTCCTAGAGTTTCAGAAGGTTGTGAACCACCATATGATATGCTGGAAATCTAACCTGGATCCTCTGGAAAAGCAGCTAGTGTTCTTAACCATCTGAGTCATCTCTCCAGCCTGTATGGGAGTTATTGTTGATGGGTTCGTTATTAGTAGTAGTTGCTGTGTATATAACCTTTGTACGTAACTTATCTTTCCTTGTGTCGTTATTTTGTTACTTCAGGGAAGTGTTGGAAACTTCTCCTGTCTCTACTTTCCCCATTTATAAAGCTATACATACGTTTGGAAGCACATCAGCTGGGGGTTTATTTATTTATTTTTTGCTTTAAGGATTAAATGCCATTTAGAAATTATGAGGTTAGAGATCGCATTGTGAAACTTCATTTCCTGTCCCTTCTTCCTCCCTTATGCTCTTCAGTGTTGTGTAGATGGAAATTTCTCCAGTCCTGCCTTGCCTAGCTGTCCAGACGAATCTCTCCCATGCAAGGTCCCACAGCCGAAATAATTACTCCGAAGCTTATATTAATTATAAACTGTATGGCCTATGGCTTCAGCTTCTTGCTAGCTAGCTCTTTCATCTTAAATTAACCCATTCCTATTGATCTACATGTTGCCATGTGGCCGTGGCATTACTGGTCTGCTGGCATCTTGTTGCTTCTGTGGTGGCGGCTGGCATCACTCCCCAATCCAGCCTTCTCTCTTTATCTCTGCTTGGATTTCCTGCCTGGCTGTAAGCTTCCTTGCCATAGGCCAAAACAGCTTTATTTATTATCCAATGGGAGCCACCCCTATTCACAGCATACAGAAAGACATCCTACATCACTTCCCCTTTTGTCTCCTTCCCATTGAGTGGATTTTCTGTTGCAGGTTGTTTTGGGGTGCAGGGTCTCACACATGCTACAAAAGCACACTGCAAGATCTATGGCCTCACCCAGAGCCTCCCCCATTCTTTTAGGGTAGGTGTGCTGGCTGCCTGCTCTCTTGTTTTCCCTTTTCTGAGAAAGCCTTGGTTTCTTCCCTTTGAGTCCTAGAGGATATTTTCACAGGCTCTTGGGGCTCTGGCTTGACAGTTCTTTTCTTCCAGCACTTGAAAAATGTGTTTCTTCCTTCCAGCCTACAGTTTCTGTTGACTGTCTGCCATGAAAGCATTGTTTCCCCCCCCCCCCCAAGGGGGGGTTTACGCTGTTTGCTCCAACTTTTGTCTTGTCTGGTTCAGTCCTCGCTGATCTATCTTGTCGTGGACCCCTTTGGACGTTTGCCTTGTGCTTCGGCATTTTGACGTATTGGCTTATCTTTTTTGCCAAACTGGGGATGCTTTCAGTTACTGTATTCTGAGTTTTTAAGGGCTCCTTTCTCCTTGTCTCCTCTTTCTTGGCCCCTGATGTTAAGTGTTAGAGCCTTAGTCTGGTCCCACCTGTCCTTGGGGCTTTTCTTGCCCACCTCCTTGTCCCCCTTCTCCATCAGCCTCTGTTGCTCATGGCGGATAAGGGACTTATTGTCAAGTTCACTTGTCATTCCCTGTGGCTCCTCCATTCTGTACGTAGATCATCCTTAGAATTTGGTCCCTGCATTCTTTGATTATGAAATTTCCATTTTAAAATATACATCTTCCATTTCTTTGCTGAGACTGTTTTTCATTTGTTTGAGTCACATTTGTTGACTATGAGGCATTTTATTTTACTTCTGTGGGTTTTTTTTTTTTTTGTTTTTGTTTTTTTTTTTTTTTGGATACAGAGTCTCACCATGTAGCAGCCTTGGCTGGAGTGAAACTCATTATGTAGAGTTGAACTCATAGAAATCCACCTGCTTCTGCTTCCCAAAGTGCTGGGATTAAAGGTGTGCATCACCACACCTCATTTGAGGCATTTTCTGATGGTTGCTTTGGAATCTGTCAGATCTCTTTAGCTCCGTTCTCGGTGTTGCTGTTTATTGGTTGCTGCTCTCTTTCAGTCTGGGCTCTTCCTGGCTCTTCGTATATACTTTTGTCCTTTGAAACTTGGACAGTTTGAGAATGAACGAATTTTCTGTAAGCGGCCAGGCAAGTTTTCCAGTAGAATGTCCCACATCTCGCCTTGCAGTGTTTTGAACTGGAAGAGGTCTCAGGGGCGATTCATGTCTGTCTACTTCGTGCCTGGAAGCCCAGAATGACAGGCAGCCCAGTGGTGTTGAGAACCAGCTTGATCATGGCTTCCCTTTTACAATCAGTAACTTTGCCTGTGGGGTGAAACTTTGATATTATGTGCTTTTTCACAACCGTCATTCAGTGGTTTTAGCATGTCTTAGCAACTATGTTAAGGTTGGAAAATGGTGATTCCCCCCCCACACCTTGATTCTACTGTTTTCTTTACATTTGTCAACTAATATTCTGTAGATGAGACATCCCCTCCTGAACTTTTATTCTTTTGTTATTATCAGTATGCATTTAGAATTTATTGTCATTCTATTTATTTTGCTGAAATGGTCTCGAATTGCTTCAGTTTAACTCCCAAGTTCATCCACTATGACCACTTTAAATCTTTGATAATTTCCTTCCTTCCAGGACACCCCAAGATGTCAGTGAGTTTTTACATGTATTATATCTGGCTCAGCCCCTTCCATGAGCCCTGATCCCATTTAGTGAGGAATCGTTTTAAAATTAAACTTTAAGTATTTTAGAGAAAAGAGTGGGCATTTTAAATGTTGACTTTAAGTAGTAATCCAAGGACTGGTGAAATGGCTCAGTGGTAAGGTGCATGCTGCCAACCTGCCAACCTGAGTTTAATCCCTTGACCTACATGGTAGAAGAAGAGAACCAACCTTCACAAGCTGTTCATGATGTCTACATGGACACTTTGGCACAGGCACAAGTATATGTGCATGTATATACATACATACACACACATACATACATACATACATACACACATACATACACACATACACACACACATACACACACATACACACATACATATATACACACATACACATATACATACACACACATACACATACATACATGCACAAACTCATACATACACATACACATACATACATGCACACACATACATACACACATACACACATACACATACATACACACACATACACACATACACATATACACACACATATACATACATACGCACACATACACACACATACACACACATACATACACATACATACATGCACACACACACACACATAATTTTTTTTTATTATTATAGGTTTGCAAGCAGGGTTTCTCTGTGTAGCTCTGGCTGTCCTGGAACTCACTCTGTAGACCAGGCTGGCCTCAAACTCAGAGATCCACCTGCTTCTGCCTCCCGAGTGCTGGGATTAAAGGCGTGCACTACCATCATCCCGCAACACAAAGTAACATGTAAAAAGAATTTTTCAAAAGGGCAATCTAGTCATAATTATCACGACTTTCCTGTGCATGTGTATATGTGTTCCTGTTTATGTGTGTGCATGTGTGTATGTGTTCCTGTTTAGGTGTGTGCATTTATGTGTATTTGTGTGTGAGGGTGTATGAATGCGTGTGTGCATGTATGTATGTGTATGTATACGTATGCATGTGTAGGTCCATGGTCAGGAGGAACATGTTCATTTCATCACTGCTAGCTTAAACATAAGGTTTAAAGAAAATTTTTGTTTCCTAAATTTAGTTTCTTATTTCAAGAACTAACTCTCAGCCGGGTGGTGGTGGTGGCGGCGGCGGTGGCGGCGGCGGCGGCGGCGGTGGCGGCGCACGCCTTTAATCCCAGTGCTCAGGAGGCAGAGCCAGGCGGATCTCTGTGAGTTCGAGGCCAGCCTGGTCTACAGAGTTCCAGGACAGCCAGGGCTACACAGAGAAACCCTGTCTCAAACAAAACAAAACACAACACAACAAAGAAAGAAGTACCTCTCAAAGGGAGGAGGGCAGAGTGCTGGTGTACGTGTGCAAAACCCTGGGCTCCGGGTCCATCCCAGCACCCTCCCCCCACAAAATGGCATTCTTTCCCAGGGACGGTGATTTCACCTCTTGTCTGAAGCTACTTGGGAGACTGAGGCAGGAGGATCATTAGGCCTAGGAGCTTGAAAGCAGTCTAGGGAAGACTCTGTTTCAAGAGAAAAAGAACATTTAATTCTTGCTTTCTGGTAAAAACAAAAACAAAAACAAAACCCCACACAAACCCCCTCCCGATTTTCCTCTGTTTGTTTCTATTTTTTGCATTAATTTAGTTATTGCTTGTATATGTGTTTGTGGGTGCACACGCATGTCACAGCATGTGTGGAGGTTGGAGGGCAGCTTGTGGAGTTGTTTCTCTCCTTCCTCCATGTGGGTTCTGAGGATCAAACTCACGTCCTCAGGCTGGGTGACAAGTGCCTTGACCCACGGAGCCATCTCATTAGCCCATCGTTTCTTCTCTTTCAGGTCTCTTTTGTGATCTAGAATTCTTTTCATAGAAAAATTGCTCATACTAGCATGAGCACAAGTGTCTGGGTCGGTAGGTGGACAGCCCAAGCTGCATGGTGAGACCTATCTTAGAAAAACAAAAAACAAATACATAAAAATCTTATAGTGCTGGTGATCAGACACAGGGCCTCACACATACTGGCTTTTTCCTTTCTGTCTTTGAGTCAGTCGGTCACCGTGTGCCTCTGGCTGGCTACAAACTGCTAAGGTCCAGTCGATCCCTCCTCCTTAATCTTTCAAGTAGCTGAGATGCCAAGCTCTGGCCAGTTTTCTTTTCTTTTCTTTTCTTTTCTTTTTTTAAGTCAGGGTTTCTCTTCATAGCTCTGGCTGTCCTGGAACTCTCAGAGATCCGCCTGCCTCTGCCTCCCGAGTGCTGGGATTAAAGGCGTGTGCCACCACTTCCTGGCCCTGGCTGTTCTTGATGACTGAATTCTGTTGTTCATTTTTCATTTTACCAGTGTCCTGTTGATGGACACTTGTTTCTTCTCTTATTGTTGCTATTATAAACACCACCACTGCACACATCCCTGTGTCTGCATTAGGCCACATACGTGCTCTGGCAGCAGGAATCACAGGGGGGATCACAGAGATGATATTTAGGGATTAGGGATGTTTCGATGATATTAGGATATGTAGGGGTGTTCTCCTAACAGGCTGACATTGAGGGAATTCCTCATCTCAGACCATCAGACTACAGCTCTCTCCTTTGTCCCTTCACTAAGCACCATGTCTTCCTCTCACATGTCAGGATTGCACATAAATAATTAAGTGTTCCTTTGTAAAGTTCCCTTCCTGGTGACACGATGGTGCTACTCTTCTCTATTTCTGTCTATTAGCTAGTCTGTCTTTTTCTTGTGTGTGTGTGTGTGTGTGTGTGTGTGTGTGTGTGTATGTGTGTGTTATATGTGCTTGTATGTGTGTGTGAAACATTGTGTGCACAGATGTGTGTATGCATCTGGAGGCCAGAAGTTGACATCAGGTCTCACTTTAGCTGCTTTCCACTTTATTGTTTATTTATAGTTTTGAGATTCATTCATGTTTTATAGGAGTGTTTTGCCTGATAAATATCAGTGCGCCACGTGTGTGCCTGGTTCCTGCAGAGGCCAGAAGAGGGTGCTCTGTCCCCTGGAACTAGAGTTATGTGTGGATGGTGGTAAATCACTGTGTTGGTGCTGGGAACTGAATCTGGGCCTGCTGTAAGAGTGGCGAGTGCTCTTAACTGCTGAGCCCTCTTTCCAGCCCCTGCTCCTAATTTTTTGAGACACGGTCTCTTATTGAATCTGGAACTCAGCAAGACTGAGCCACAGGGGTCAGCATGTCTCACCTGCACCTCACCCCCAAGCACTGGGTTTCAAATGTTTGAAGTTAACCCTGGCTCTTATGAGCCTGCTGGTGACTGAAGTCGTGTCCTCATGGGACAAGCACTTTACGAAAGGAGTCATCTCCCGGCCCTTAGTGTCTTAGTCAGTGTTCTGTTGCTATGAAGAGACACCATGACCAAGGCAACTCTTATAAAAGAAAGCATTTTGTTGGGAGCTGGCTTACAGTTTCCGAGGTTTATATATATATATATTGGTTTTTTGAGACAGGGTTTCTCTGTGTAGTTTTGGTGCCTGTCCTGGATCTCACTCTGTAGACCAGGCTGGCCTCAAACTCAGAGATCTGCCTGGCTCTGCCTCCTGAGTGCTGGGATCATAGGTGCGCGACACCGCCGCCTGGCCCCCTTTGATACTTCTATCCATTTAATTCAACAACTATTGATTGATACCTGACCCATGATAGGCAGTGTTCTAGGTACTCATGGGTGCTAGAGAACAAGACAGATCAGAGGGGGGACGTGCTCTCTCTGAACTATAACCTCAGGCTGTAATCAGCGCTGTAGAGAAATGAAGCATTGTGGGTGTTACACTGGAGCACCCTGGGTCAAGTCTAGTAAAGGGTTGACATAGTTAATAATCAGTGTTACTTAGCATCTCACACATTATCATCAAGAGAGCCTGGGGAGAAAGAAAAAGCACGGATCTTACTTACCCAAGAGCCTGTTCTCGCAGGTTATCTATGTGCGAGCTGTGTGGCCTTCAGCAGATTGCTAACCTCTTGGATCTCAATAGCTCAGAGGGGAAGACATCATATGTAGCTCTTAGTAATTTGTTAAGGATTTAATGTGAGGGCCAGAAAGATGGCATAGTGGTTACAGGGACCTGCCACCAAGCCTGACCACCTGATCTGGTTTTGACTCTCAGACTCACATGATGGAGAACTAATTCCTCTACCTGGACACTTGCACAGTGGCATGAATGTACCCTCTCACGTCTCCCACAAATTAATGTAAAGACTCAATATTGTTTCTAAAAATAATTAGATGTGACCACACAAGGAAAAAAATACCAGGAAAGTGTTAGATCTTAATAGTTACTTAATTTTTAACTATAATATTGCTAGCTTAATCGCTTTATTCATTAGATTTCTTAAATAAAAACTACTCCATGATTTCTGTATGTTTAATATGAGGCTAATAAGATGTGATATTTCAAAGACAGCTCCTTTAGGCAGCTGTTGATGCCACTTGTCACCATGGGAACTGCTAAGATGGGAACTGCTGGTATCAGCATCTTCATTTCCGTGAGTTGTCATAGTTTGGTGCTCATGTCGTGCTGGCCAGATTTTGTTGCAGTCATGCATAGCAGAGAGGCACTACATTTATACCGAGCATGATGTCAGAGCAAACTTCAGGAGATTTAGAAGGTCACCTAGTGCACTTACATGCATGCAGGCAAAATACCCATGCACAGAAAATAAAAGCAAACAAATCTAAAAGAAAATAGAAAGCAGTAGAAGCAAGCGTTAGGCACTCGGCCATTATATGTCGTTGCGGCTTTCTCTGCTCTTCTAGATCTTTGTCTCTGGGAAGTGAAGTGCCAGTCAGGAAGAGAGATGTCATCTTAGCAACCCTATAGGGAGGTTTTCCCGGCTGCTGCATTCGTCAGGGTTCTCCAGAGGAACAGAACCGACAGCGCGCGCGCGCGCACACACACGCACACACACACACACACACACACACTTTATTAAATCAGCTTCCACTGAAATAGTAGCAACAGCTACCCAGGAATTACTCAGTCCACAGGTGAGGTACCTCAGCAATCAGAGTTTCCACAGTGACTATTTCTTGCTGGAGAAGCTAAGAGCCTGGTAATGGCTTAGTCTACGGACCTGGGTATCTCAGCAGTCCCAGTCTGGCAGCTGAAAACCTGGAGGGCTTCTGGAGAGCCACTGATCCTCAGCCAATAGTGTAAGCCTGGCTCTTCTGTCATTGAAGGAATGTCAAGTGAGCAAAGGGAATGTCAAGTGAGCAAAAGACAGTCATTTTTCTCTTTGGCCCTTCTTGATCTGGACTGCCGCCAGAAAGTACTGCCCACACTTGGGTGGGGCTCCCCACAGTAATTAAGGCAAAAAGGACAGTTCTTTAATTGAAGATCCCCATTCAGATGATTCTAATTTATAGCAAGTTGACATTAAATCCAACAACCACAGCTGAGACTGAGATCTCCCAGTAGCCAGTACTACCTATGGGCATGTGAACTTGGATTGATCCTCCAGCTCCAGATGAGGCCGCTGAGTCTGAATGACATCACCTGAAAACCCTGAACTTGACCCAGTCAGCAAAGCCTCTCCTAGGATTCTGACCCACAGAAACTATGAGTTCATGCATACTTTGTTTTAAAGTGTCAAAAGTTGTGAGCGATTTGTTACGCAGCAATAGCTAACCACTGCATATGACTGACAAACCTGTTTTTCCAGTCCCAGTAAATTGCGTTGACACCGTTAAACTCTTTCCTGCACAAGATCCGACCTGTGGCCCAGCCCCGCTGCTTCCAGGAGGATCTGTTAATTTGGCTTGAATCTGCCTTTAGAGAATCACTCTTTCACTAAAACCTGCAATTGGGTTTGAGGCTTGTGAGGGCTGTGGGTTTGTCCCAGGGACAGAAATGCCCATCTCTTCTGACCAGGGCCTCCTGACTTGGTGGATGTGGTTTCTGCTTCCCTTCCCCACAGGGAACTGTGTGGCTGGAGCTGTGCTGGGCTTGGCTTCTTCGAGGCGCTCATCCGTTGTCATTATCATCCCATTCCCAGGCTCCTCCCCTCTTTCTTTGGAACAGAATTGCTTTTTTCTCTTCTGACTCTTTTCCAGCAGGTCACAAGGAGGCAGGTTTTAGGTTGTGCTCTCACCTGGAAGCCCCAGTTTTTCCGTATTTTCTATCATACCACAAAAGCCAGAAACAAACATGGCCAAGACACAAGAGTGAAGAAAATGTATCGCCTTCAGTGGCAAGGGAGAGCGCAGGACTTATTTCCAAAGCAATGCTCTCGAACCAAGGACATGTGGGGGCTTTCCTGAAGGACCAACCTACTCATGTTCATTTAGGAAAGCAGTTTAGGGGCAGGAACATGCCTGCACATACTCAGTGTAAGATATATAGGATTGCATGCTCATTTTAAGGTCATAGCTCAAGAACGCAAGATGGCAGACACATGCTTAGGTCAGTGACATGTTTGAAAGATTAAAACGGTGGAAAAGAACACTTCGGGGCATTTTTAGCTTCTGTCGTAGGGATAGTAAAAGAATGCCTCTGGGCATGTTCACTTTTCTCTGAGAGGTTCAGGTGAAACAAAAGGAAAAAAAAACGTTTTAAATGTATGTTAGCATAAGCATTTTCTGCTACAGGTGTCTGTCTCACCTAGTGGCTTCCAGTACTTTGATGTGTCACTTGGAGATACACAGAGATGTACCCCATTTTAGTAGCATAACTGATAGAATGAGTGTGTGTATTTGTGTGTGTGTATGCGTGCACGCGAGCGTTCAAGGGATTTATTAGGTTGGCTTACAGGATGTGGTCCGGGTAATCTAGCAATGGCTGTCTCATACTGCGGAGGTTGAGAATCTGGTAGTTGCTCCGTCTATGAGGTTAGCTGTCTCAGTGGTACCCTTCTGCCGCTGAAGGAGTAGAGGATTCCGGAGAACTGCTGGTCTTCAGTCTACTTTGGAAGCCTGAGGTTCTAATAGCAACAGAGGAATGATGCAGCATCCGGAGAGGTGAACTTGCCCTGAGAGTGAGGGCACACAGGCAGAGAGCAAGAGCTTCCTTCTTCCACGTCCTGTTATCAGGGCGGCCATCAGAAAGTACCAACCACATTTGGGGTGGGTCTTCCTGCTTCAGATGATCTGATCAAGAAAACGTCTCCCTGGAGTGTCCAGTGGTTTGTAGTTTAGTTGATTCTAGATGCAGTCAAGTTGACAACCAAGATTAGCCTCACAGCCTTTCTGGTATACATTTGAGTGCTAGTCAACAGTGATCTTACACATGGTAAGACTGTAATTTTATTACTCTCAATGTGACTTTTATACATTGTCAAACCACATTGACGTCTTTCTTTTTTTGTTTGTTGTTTTTTTTTTTCCAAGACCGTTTCTATGTGTAACAGCCCTGGCTGTCCTGGAACTTTCTTTGTAGACAAGGCTGGCCTCAGACTCACAGAGATCTGCCTGCCTCTGCCTCCTGAGTGCTGGGATTAAAAGCATGTGTTACCACACCCAGCCACATTATAGTCTTTCTGAACTGATGTAGTACTGCAAAATTAAGAATTGAAAACAATGAATTTTAACAAACATGAACACAAACTCATATGTAAATGCCAGTGAACAAATATTATGATCACATCATTTTAGCTCGGCTGTAGACAAATGACTAATATTTGTAATGTGACTTTAAACTTCAAACATAATGGTTATATTCACAATGTAGATAGTTCAATGGTTAAAAGCACTTGCTGCTCTTGCAGAGGAGTTGGGTTCAGTACCCAGTAACCACAATGGACTGCTCACAACTGCCTGTAATTCCAGTTCTGACGCTGGTCTTCTGGCTTCTGTACATGGTACACACACACACACACACACACACACACACACACACACACACAGGCAAAACACCCATATGCATTAAAAAAAAACCTAAATAGACACACAATAAAGAGTGTGGACACAACAGCAATGTCTCTCTTTCCAAGAGAGACATAAAATTGAGTGTGTGTGTGCTTGGGGTGGGATGTGGGGGGAAATGGCGATTACATGTGATCATATTTCACTGTATAGATGTATGAAAGTTGTTTTTTTTTTTTTTCCAAGACAGGATTTCTCTGTGAAACAGCTCTGGCTGTCCTAAATGTACTTTGTAGACCAGGCTGACTTTGAACTCACAGAGATCCACACCGACCTTGGCCTCCTGAGTGCTGGGATTAAAGGTGTGCACCACCACCACCACCACCACCACCACCACCACCACCACCTGTCAGATGTATGAAATTCTTGAACATAATGAAAAACACTTAAAGAGTATAACAAGATTCAAATGAATTAAATTTACACCTAAATATGTGAAATATGTGTGAACAAATTTGTTTCATGTGTTTCTTTTGAACAGAAATTCACATCATACCACTTATTATTTATTCATACTTTAATTATTAAGACAGAGTCTCACTGTATAGCTGAGTGTATTAGCTACTTTCTGTTGCTGTGGTAAAACATCATGACAAAGCAGCTTATAGAAGGAAGGCTTTATTTGGCTTATGGTTCCAGAGGGTTAGGAGTCCATCTTAGCAGGGACATAAGCAGCAGGCATTGTTGGCTGGAGCAGCAGCTGAGAGCTCACATCTTGAACTACAAACAGGAAGTTGAGATTGGGGATTTCTGGGATTTTGGTTTTTCAAGGCCAGCACTTAAGATTATGGCTGGTGAGTTGGTGCTTTTTAGGTTTTCAGTTAGCCCCACTCCGGCCATCTGTGCCAGGCTAGGTAGACTCTGAGAGAGATGCCCTTTGGGATCCTTAGATCCTCAGCTGTTATCTAGTAGTCAACAGCCTAGTCAGTCATCGCTCAGGATCCCTCGCCGGCAAGGCTGTGAGGGACTGGGTTTTGTTTCTTTAATTATATGTGTGTGTATGTGTCTGTGCAGAGGGTAAATTCAGCTGCTCACAAAAGCTGAAGGCAATGGATCCCATTGGAGGCGTTGTGAGCCTCCTGGTGTGGGTGCTGGGAACTGAACCCGGGTCCTCTGGAAGAGCAGTATATACTCTTAACCACTGAGCCAGCTCTCCAGCCCTGAGACTTTTTTCCCCCTAAGAATCTTTTGGAAGTTTTTCCTAGTACTGATCGTACAACACTTTCTAACATGTAGAGCACTGATTTTGGTCTCTCTCTCTCTCCCATTTATTCAACAAACACTGAGTAGGTCTGCTGGGCATGCTGAAGCAGGGTAGTAGTTTCGCCCTTAGGCTAACACTGTGTGGCTTTCACTCTGCACTCTGTTGCTTACATTTCTGTCTCTTCTGTTTTCCATGCCCACTGTGTTTCAGTCCCACAAACTATTTTCAGTCCGTGTCGTCATTTCCTGAACCTGTTCTCCAGTGTGAACACACAGTAACAATTGTGGCATCAGTCCTTTCCACAAGGGTTTAAAAGTTCTATTTTATTTTATTTTTTTTTCAGTTTCAAATCATGAAAACACATTTTTTTTTAATTCAAAAAATACAGGCTGGGGATATGACTCAATGATTAAGAGCACTGGGTGCTCTTCCAGTGGACCCAATCTCAATCCCCAACACCTACATGCTGGATCATAATCCTCCTTAACTTCAGTTCCAGGGGACCCAGCAGCCCTTCTGGCCTCCAGGCATACACATGGTGCACAGACATATATGCTGGCAGAACACCTCTGTGTGTGTGTGTGTGTGTGTGTGTGTGTGTGTGTGTGTGTATGTGGATCTATTGCTGTGAAGAGACACCATGACCACAGCAAATCTTATAAAAGAAAACATTTAATTGGGGTGGCTTACATTTTCAGAGGTTTAGTCCATTATCATCACAGTAGGGCATGATAGCACGCAGGCAGACGTGGTGCTGGAGAAGGAGATGAGAGTTCTACATCTGGATCCACAGGCAACAGGAAGTGCACTGTCTCACTGGTTGTAGCTTGAGCATAGGAGACCTCGAAGTCCAGCCCCACAGTGACACACTTCCTCCAACAAGGCCACACCTACTCTAACAAAGCCACATCTCCTAATAGTGCTGCTCCCTTTGGGAGCCATTTTCTTTCAAACCACCACAGTGTGCATAAAATTAACATGAATAAATATTTAAAATAAATAAAAATGATAAAATTTTTAACAAGTCAAATATAAAAACAGTGAAATATGAAACATCTCTTTTACTGCTCTCACCCTGACTGACCCCCCAGTCCACACAGAGGAGCTCATCAGAGTGCCTGATGCCTCTCTCTCTCTCTCTCTCTCTCTCTCTCTTTATTTTTTTGAAACAGGATCTTACTTTGTAGCCCAAGCTGGTCTGGACCTCTGTATGTAGCCCAAGATGACTCAGACTCGCAGGGACCCTCATGCCTCAGCCTTCTGAGTGCTACGTTTATAGGTGTGACTGACTTAGTTCCCATTTTTTCTTAACATTGCTATTTCTTTTAAAAATATTAACCCATGCTATAGACTTTAAAGTGTATTATTGCTTAGCTCAAGCTTGTTGGCTATTGGCTAAACAGGTCTCTGTATACTTGGTAACCGCTTGTACTTTTTTGCTTTTTTTTCTGGTGGACTGTTTGTTTCTTCTTGAGTTAATTTTGGTAATCTATGTTTTTATAGAAAATGATCAGTTTTGCTTGGTTTAAAATCCATGTATATAATTATGCCTTCTTTCTTGTTTCTAATTTGGGAATTTTTTTTTCCTTCTTCCTTGATTAGATTTTTGAGAGGTAATCTCTGGTTAATCCTTTTGAAGCAGCCTGTCCTTCTCTTAATCTCCAAGACTGTTTTTAAAATCTCATCCTGTTTTGTTAATTACTGCCGGCATCCTTGTTCGGCTCTGTTCCTTTCTGGGGTTTCTGAAGTCCCTTTCTGCAGGTGTGAGCAAAGGCACAAGCACAGGTGTCCCTGATTGAGAGGGACAGTATTAGGTCACTCCCTCTCCTTCCTCCAACCCCCCCCCACCCTAAATCACACCTGTCATCCCAGAACTCAAGAGGCTGAGACAGGGGGTTGCTAAGTTGGAGACAACCAGCTGACCAACCTCGGGACAAGCACAGATAGTTCAGAATCAATCACGACATGAGGTGTCGGGAGCCAGAGAACCTGAGGTGAGACTATTGTCTTCACTGATGATAAGGCTAACTTTGAAATAGTGATTGACCTGCGACAGCAAGTGGGTGGCTTTTTCCCCTGAGATAAGAGAACTTCGAGGAGGACTGACCTTTCATTTCTATCTGGAGACCCGAATAAAAATAAAAATAAATTAAACAATAAAAAGGGTTGGTGGCTCACAAATGAGGCCATATTGGTGGAAGGAGGTGATCTTCCAGTTGCAGTCATCAGGGAGGTATGTGGGACCAGCAGGAGAGGGAAAGAACCAGGAAGGAGGGAGGGTCCAGAGGCTTCAACTCCGCCAATAAGCCAGGCTCAGGGTGTGTATGGTAATGGGACTTGGTAAGAAAAACAGCAGGAGGGCAGAGGGAGGCATCCCAGATCTGGATCTAAAAGTCAGGAAGTGATGGATGGTCACATGACTAGGCTGAGCCTTTCTAGTTTGCCCTCTCCCCAAATTAGTTCAACATCTGTTTTAGAATCCAAAAAAGTAGCTGATCTCCTATTCCTGGCTAATTTAAAAACAAACAAACCCACAAATCTATGTAACCTTTGGACATGAGCTTAGCGTAGGTGGCAGGTGTGGAGTATCAGGGGCAGAGAGTGGCCCCTGCTGGGTGGGAGGTCCCCACATGATCTTTGAAGGTAGCTCTACACGACCTCAGTATGTGAATTCACCTAACATTACAGTGGTGCTTTTAAAAGATGCAAACCTCCCAACATATTGTGGCTTGTCAGTAGACATACCTCTTGTTCCTAGTCGTGTATTTATAGAGAGAGCTTTGCCTGCATGATGAACCCCGTCTCCTAGCTCTTCAGACGTCGGCTGCACTAGCCATCCCTTGCCCAGTGTGGGGCGTTTCCCTCTGTAATTAGCCCTCTCTATGTAATTTTGTACCATGAAATGTGATGCTTTAGAATGAAATTAAAGTGATCTGAAGAGATGTTTTGGTTCACGGAGAAGTCAAGTTCCTCTTAGTAGAACAAGTGTTAGTAGGTAGACATTATAGATGTCACAAAGAGCAGTATTGCTGTAATTGGATCTTTAAATGTCCCCTGAAGTCTCTTGTGTTGAAGGCCGTGAGAGTGACAGACACTGTTAGGAAAAGGGAAACCCAGAGGTAGGACCCACTGGGAAGTCTTCTAGTCGTTGGGCATGCCCTAGAGAAGCATTCGGAAGCCCTAGCTCCTACTCTTTCTCCGTTTTGCATTTTGGCTGTGATGGGAGTAGCCGTGCTCCATTATAAGGTCTTACCACGCCTTGCTGCCTTGCCACAGGCTGGGAAGCCATGGGCCCACTGACCATGGGCTGAAGCCTCCAAAGGTCAACCTTTCTCTCCTTTAAGTTGACTATCTCGGGTATTTTGTTATGGTAACAGAACGCTGGCTAACAAACCTCGTTCTTATACTCTGTCAGTTTCCAGATTTCATTTAGTATATTAGGGTGACCCTCGTGATCTGCTAACCATCATCTGTTAATAAACCCCGGATCCATTACTGACTCGATGAAACCTAGCAGCTCATGAAGTTTTTACCCTGCTCCCCTACCCCGAGTGTGCCCTGCCATCCCATATCCTCAGATTCTCCTTGATTCCCCTCTGTTGTCACGAATAAGTCTCCAGGACACCTTTTCTGTCTTTGTAAAATTAGTCCAACATCTGTTTGACACTCATTCAGAATCACTTTCATTTCTTGAGTTTGTCCTAGTTATTTTTAGGGTTGATAAATTTATTTTTCAGCAGCAAAATAGAGCATTTTTTTTAAGGTTTGGTTTGGGCAAAGATCTAGGGAATTCTTGTTCTTTGGAGAGCTGGCAGGTTTCTCATTGAGACGTGAATGTAGCCCAGGTGGAGGTTCCTCCTGCTGCAGGGTGCGTCTGGGCTTGGCCTCCAGGGCACTCTCCAGCCTCCGTGCTCATGGATGCCTCTGAGTGGCATGGTAATCAGTCTCCTCACTCTGTTGCTCAGGGATCCAGAACATGATTGCAGTGCTTGCAGAGGAAATCAACTACTGCTACAATTAAGAAAGCCTTTCTTAGTCTGGCTGAGCTTGCTTTCTGTGGTGTAAGCCATGGAGCTGTAAAAACAGCATCTGATGCTGTCGGGTACATGGGCACAACAGCATGCTTCAAGTATAGTTTTTACTGTTACAAAATTGTTGGTCCTCTTGAACACTTACATCTTAGCAAGTGGCCAATATCGTGGTTTAGAAGTTTAAGTGTTTGATTAAGAGACAGATAAAAATATTAATATCCACTGTTTACCACTCTAGTATTGTAAATGCAAAAGACCACGCATACTGCCTTGCTTGAAGAAGTCTTTAACAAAAGAAGCAGTATCTGGCATTTGTAGATTTTCTTGTTCTAAAGAAAGCAGTTGTCAGACATGGTGGCCCACACAGAAGGAAGAGGCAGGCAGGTCTCTGTGAGTTTGAGGCTAGCCCAGTCTACAGAGCAAGTTCCAGGACAGTCAGGGCTAAAGAGAGAAAACTAAAATGTCTCAAAAAACTAAAGGAAAACAAAAACAAAAAAAGGCAAGCAAGCAGTCATGTTCTGTAGATAAAAATTATGTAAATAAATGTCATTTTATGCTGACCCCCCCAAATTGTCAAATATTTACTGTAGTGTAGAAAATTTAAAAAGCATAAAGAAACAAAATTTTCTGTCATCTTACTAGTCAGTGAAAATAATTCTTAATAAATATAAATGTAGGTTCTTATCATTTATGATATGTATTTTCCAAAAATATATAGTCATTGTTCTATATCATAAACTACTTCCAATATTATCTTTTAAATTAAGATATAATTCACTTGCCAAGTAATTCATACTTTAAAAATCTTTTTTTTTTTTTTTTTATGAGAGCAAGATTTCTGGCTGGTGTTCTGGATGCAGTGCAGAGCAGGTCTGTGCAGGAATTGCGTACTGTCCACACAGATAGGCTTTAGTTATACTCTGCTGGTAGTGGAACAGTTCATTTCTGTGTTGTACATGGCAGCTTACCACTGTCTGTAACTCCAGGACTGGAGGATCTGTCGCCCCCTCTGGTCTCTGTGGGTACTACACACACATGATGCACAGACACACTTGCAGACAAAACACCCATGTACACATAAAAGTAAAATAAATAATTTATTTTTTTTTAAAAAAAGTTCATCAGTCAGAGCACAGCTGAGCCTCCTGTCTTCAGGGACATTTCCAAAGCAAGTGTCTTTAGCTTTTATGTGCTTCCCAGGCTCTGTGTGCAGCTGCATCGCTGTGTGAACTGTACCATCTGTGGGAGTGGTCAAGAATCCATCTCAGGAGCCCAGGAGGGCCCAGATTTAGACCTATCCTGTGACCTCCAACAGAGAGCCCATAACTGGATTAAAAAAACAAACAGGGTCTCTTTATGTAGCCCTGGCTGTCCTGGAATTTGATATGTAGACCAGGCTGTCCTGGACATCACATAGATCCTCCTGTTTCGTGACACATACAACATCTGTCTATTTACCTTACTTTTTCAATTCTAATTTTAAAAACATTTATTAATTTTATATGAGTATGTATATGTGTGTAGGCACATGCATACCAGAGGATAACCTGTGGGAACTGGTTCTCTCCTTCTACCAGATGACTTCTGGGAAATTGAACTCAGGTGATCAGGCAAGCCTTATAACCCTGAATGCTGTGCTATTTTACTGCCCACCCTTTCAGGTCTTTCAATGATGCTTTGCAATTAGCAGCAAACACATCTTCTGCTTATTTATTTGTAAACACTTTAGTGTTTTTTAATGCATGAATATGTATGTACATGTGAATGTTTATGTGTGAGTGAGTGCACATGCTTGTGTATGGTGTGTACACATGAATGTGGAAGTGAGAGGACAGCTTTGGGTTTTATCCCTAGGAGCATGGTTTACCTCTTCTGAGACAGGGTCTCTCATTAGTTCAGAGCTCACCAGTTAGGCTGGACTAGCTGGCCAGCAAGCCTCAAGGATTCTCCCGTCTCTGCCTCTCTAGTGCTAGAATTACAAGCACTAGCCAGCATGCCTGGGATTTGTACATTGGCTCTGGGGATGAGACTCAGATTGTCATGCTTTTGAGGCAAGCACTTTACTGTGGGGCTGTTGCTGAAAATGGAATTGTTTTCTGGGTATATTAGGAGTTACTCCTGCAAGCATGTAGAAACACAATAGATTTTGTACCTTGATCTTGTTTTTTTGTGAACTTGCTGGTCCCTTCTCATTAGCCTTTGAGCTGGAGACATCCCCTTCTAAATCGTAGGCATCCCCTTCTAAATCATAGGCATCCCCTTCTATATCTTGCAAGTTCCCATTATGTTACTAGAGATGGTTTTATCTTTCTAATCTTCTCAGTACCCTCTCTTTCCTTCTCTTGCCTAAATGCCCCGACTAAAGTCTCCTGGACAGTGCTGACTAGATGTCGGGAGAGCAGAGAACTTTGGTCTTGTTTGTGGCCTCGAGAGACAGATTTCAGACTTTCACATTATATACATTGCTGGTTGTGGGCATTTTGTTGTTGCCTTTTGTTGTGTTGAGGAAATTCCATTTTATTCTTAGTGGTTAAATTTTTTTTTAATCATAAAAGTCTATTGGGTTTTGTCAAGTGTTTTTTCTACATTTGTTGAAATGGTTGTGTGGGTTTTTCTCTTTTATTCTTTTAATGTGAATTATGTTGTCTGGTTCTCATTTGTGATATCAATCTAAAATTGCTGGTATAAATCTCCTTTGGTCATGGCATAGCATCATTTGTATGTGTTGCTAGATTTAATTTGCTCTTGTTCCATTAAAGAGTCTGTTTTACTGTTTGGATTCGTTTTTAGGTACTAAGGATTGGACTTAGGGCCTTGTGAATGCCTGGTGTCTTAGTTAGGGTTTCTATTGCTGTGAAGAGACACTATGACTATGGCAACTCTTGTAAAGGGAAAACATTTGATTTGGGTGGTTTGCATTCTCACAGGTTTAGTCCATTATCATCATTGTGCGACGTGGTGGCATGCAGGCAGATATGGTGCTGGAGAAGGAACTGAGAATCCCATGTCTTGACTCACAGGCAACAGGAAGTGGTCTGAAACACTGGGTGTGGCTTGAGCATATATGAGACTTCAAAGCCTGTCTCCACAGTGACACACTTCCTCCAACCAGGCCATACCTACTTCAACAAAGCCACACCTCCTAATAGTGCCACACCCTTTGGGGGCAATTTTCTTCAAACCACCACCTTCCATTCCCTGACCCCCAAAAGCTTGTAGCCATATTATAATGCAAAAATGCATTCAGTCCAACTCCAAAAATCCCCATAGTCTATAACAGTTTCAAAGAAAGTGAGGAAATACTGGACCAAGGAAGACCAAAAACCAGTTGGGCAAGCTCCAAACTCTGCATCTCCATGTCTGATGTCAAAGGGCTCTTCAGCTCTCCAACTCCTCTCAGTTCTGTTAAATGCAACATACTTCTTTCTCTTGGGCTGGTTCCACTCCCTTCTAGCAGCTTTCCTCAGCAGATATCCCATGGCTCTGATATCTCCAACATCTTGGGGTTTCCAAGGCAATCCAGGTTTCAACTATACAGCTTCATACAGTGGCCTCTATAGGATCCATTCAGGGACACCCCTGACATATGGCCTCAGTGGCTTTCCATAGTCATGGAGGAAGGTTCCATAACACCCTTCTTCTATACTTGAAGCCAGAACTATGTGGCTGAAGCTGCCAAGTTCTGCTGCTTACTGGGGCTGGAACATGGCCCCCTTGTTCAATTACATCTTCACCAGCCTTCTGTTTTCAATAGTGTCCTTCACTACCTAAGCTTGGCTATTCCAGAACTTGCTCTGTAGTCCAGGCTGGCTTCAAACTCAGAGATCCACCAGCCTCTGCCTTCCCAGTGCTGGGATTAAAGGCCTGCACCACCACACCTGGCTCTAAGCTTTTCTTTAATTCCTTTTCACAAGTTGAAAATTAACTGGGTGGGATTTTGCCCTGAGGTCATCACTCTCTTTATTTCATTTCTTAATCTGTTCATCTCCTGGAACACAGGACTTAGCTCCATTCCAGTTACCTCCACTCCTGGTGTCCATTTCTCCTCAGATTGTTCTACATTTTGTAATTTACTCTGCTCAGCTTGCTCCTTTTCACTATCAATCTTCATTAGAGTTACCACTAATAACCACAGTGTCTATACTTGGCTTTTTTTTTTTTAAAGATTTATTTTATTTATTATGTATACAGAAGAGGGCGCCAGATCTCATTACAGATGGTTATGAGCCACCATGTGGTTGCTGGGAATTGAACTCAGGACCTCTGGAAGAGCAGTCAGTGCTCTTAACCTCTGAGCCACCTCTCCAGCCCTATACTTGGCTTTTTTGAGATTTCTTCTGCCAATGGAATTAATCCAAAACTCTTCACTTTAGCCTCAGGCAGACTCTTCAGACAAGGGCAAAAAGCAGTCATATTCTTCACCAAAATATCACAAGAATGGTGTCTAGGCAACATACTAAAATGCTTCTCCTCTGAAACATCTTGAGTCAGGCACCCACAGTTCAAATCATCCTCAGCATCACTGATTTCCGTGTTCCTACTAGTATAGCCCATTAATTAGCACTTAAAGCATTCAACTGCTTTTCTAATCCACAGTCCCAAGGTCCATATTTCTTGAAACAAAAGCATGATCAGGCATATCACAGCAATACCCTAGTCAGTGGTACCAACTTCTGTCTTAGGGTTTCTATTGCTGTGAAGAGACACCAGGACCATGGCAACGTTTATAAAGGAAAATATTTAATTGAGGTGGCTTACATTTTCAGAGGTTTAGCCCATTATCATCATTGTGCGACCTGATGGCATGCAGGCAGGCATGGTGCTGGAGAAGGAGCTGAGAATCCTATACCTTGACTTGCAAGCAGTAGGAAGTGGTCTGAAACACTGGGCATGGCTTGAGCATATATGAGACCTCATAGCCCACCTCCACAGTGACACACTTCCTTCAAGGCCATACCTACTCCAGCAAAGCCACACCTCCTAATAGTGCCACTCCCTCTGGAGGCCATTTTCTTTCAAACCACCATACCAGGTAAATATTCTACCACTGAGCTGTGTCCCCAGCCACTATTATTTGGATTTTAAAGGACCCTCAAAAGCTCACATGTCAAAAGCTTCACCTCTAGTCCAGAAGTTTATTGGGAGTTTATTGGGTTGTGGATACTCTAATTTTGTGGATGGATTAGTTGATTTGTGCTTTGATAACTGAAGAGGTTCTGGTAGATAGTGGAAAATATAGGAGGTGATCTTCATTGGAAAAATTAGGTCATTAACAGCACTTTCTTTTCTTTAAAAAAAAATCATTCATTATTATTATATGTATTTGTGTCTGTGTGTGTATGATGTGTATGTGAGTGTGTATCTGTGTGAGTGTGTATGTATGTATATGTGAGTGGTGTGTTTATGTGTGTGTGTGTATGTCTGTGTGTATGTTTTTATGTGTGCCAGTGTATATGTATTTATATGTGTGTGTGTATGTGTGTGTGTGAGCGTGTGTATATGTACGTGTGTATGTATGTGTGAGTGGGTACATGCTAATGCTGTTGGGGGGGATAGAAATCAGAAGACAATGCTGTAGATTCGGTTCTTTCTTTCCACCATTGTGTGTGCTCTGGGGATCCACCTGTCAAGCTGGGTGACAAGTGCCTTTACCTGCTGAGCTATCTCCCTGGCTCTGGGTCCTGCCCTTGGAGGATACCTTTTGACCCTGGCTCTTCTGGTTCTCTGGTTTTCCTAGCTGCCATGAGGTGAGATGCTTGGCTCTGCCATGTACAGTGTGCTGTACCACACAGGACCAGAAACAATGACTCCAAGCAACTGTAGATTGACTCCTCTGAAGCCCTGAGTCAAAGCAAACCTTCCCTCTTTTATTTGACTTTGCCGGGTATTTTGACAGGATGGAAAGCAGACTAACACATTCAGTGCAGACAGAGGGTAAAGTATCGTTGCTGGCCGTGGCATAAGGGTAAATGATCTGGACACACTGTAATGTGACCAATTAGAGTTTTAATTATTTTATTTATTGTTGTTTATAACCAAGGTTATCCTGATCCCCATTGTTTTTTGTTTTTGTTTTGTTTTGTTTTTTGGTCACATCTGTGATAAAATGCCTGATAGAAGTGGCTGAAGGGAGGAAGGCCTTGATTTAACACATAGTTTGAGAGGGTCTCAGTTCATCAAGGGTGGGTGCAGAAGGAGCCCATAGCTACGTCTCCATATGGTAAGGACCAAGTGTTAGAGAATGTTCCAGCTGGAGCCAGAATCCAGTAGAACTTTCAAGGACCCACCTCCAGTGACTCCAGTCAGGGTCCATGCCCTAAAGGTCTCACACCCTCCCAAAGCATGGCCACCAGCTGGGGACCATGTGCTCAAACACAGGAGCCTATGGAGGACACTTCACACTGAGGTGATGACATGCTTGTTTGTGATTATTTCGTAGCCTGCATTGTACCAGCAGACAACGGAACTAAAGGCTATACGGGTATGCTTGTCCCATCATTGGCTTTTGCATTTTATTTACAGTGGATTCTGCCTCCTTTTCCTAGGCTGTTTCCATGGTGTTTACCATCACAGAATTTCTTGCGCATGTTTCCTATAAAGTGTCATTGCCCTGGTGCAGCAGCTAGTGGTCACAGGGGTTTGCTGAGTACGTATAGTGCCAGGGGACAGGCCAGCCAGGTCTTATGAGGGTGGGTGTATCATTTGGGAGCTTTCTGAGTTAAAAATTAAGTATGAACCTATTTATTTAGGATGAAAAAAGGAAATCACAACAAATTACTGAAAGCCCAGTGGTTAAGAGGCCGCTGAGATCTTTCAGTTGGCTCCTGGGAGCAGCCTGCTTTGAAGAGCTTCCTGGTTCCTGACTTCCTCTCAACCTAGAACTCTACAGCCAGCCGCATTCATGGGGAGTGGGGGGGCTGAAGTTTGAGGCCAGACTGGCTTTTCCTTTTGGTTAGATATCTCAGGGTGTTTGTATTTGTGCCCCTTGTGGGTTGGAGTTCCCTTTTATTCCTAGCCAGCCAGCATCTTTCCATTTTTAATTTTGGAGAAGTCTAAATTAAGTACATGGGACTCAGTCAGAGAGGAATTTGATTTTGCATCACGTATATATGTGAACTTGTAAGTATGTGTGTTAGGGGGCGGGGAGGGAGTGGCGTGGGGAGCAGAGCCCGCCTGCTTCCTGAGCAGGCCTTGCCCAAGTGCTCGCTGAATGTGGTTTTCCTCCCAGGCAGCAACTGGCTCAGAATAGTGCCAAGGGCTGACTGACGGAGGCCAGCGGCTCCCGGGACTCAAGGGCTTTGCAGTAAGTATGAAGCTGGTTATTATTTAAGATGGGGATGGAAAGTCTTAGGAGATGGCTCTGTCTGGGGAAGAGGTCGCCACTTACACAGCTGCACTGCCTTCTTCTGTTGGGGGTGTGGACCACAGGAGCAAACACTGCCTGCTTTGGGGGCTGAAAATGCATTTGAAACTCCTATACTATCTTGGGAGGAACTGTCTTCTTGTGAGTCATTCTTTTTTTTTCCATCGTGCAAAGTCAGGATGATTCATGCTGAAGCTACTGTATAAAATTCTTCGGAGAAGCCTTCTCCTTGGGTGCTAGTCACTAGAAAAGTGGTCGCTTCATAAGGAAGGAGACTAGGCCTGCTTGGTGTGTTCTTTTGGTTGAGGTAGAGGTCTAAAGTCCTGTGGAGAAAAACCTCTAGCTAAGGTTCTTGGTCCACAGAAAGGATCTAGAGTCATTTCTCCTGGAGGACATCAGCATGTGGAGTGTGACCTTGCATCTAGCGGAGGGTAGATTCTACCCCAGTGCTCAACATCTGGCCCAAACTTTGTTCTGGGGTCTGAAATCTCAGATGGGAGAATTTCAAAGTAATGACAGGACAATGGTCGTGGCTTTTCTAGGAAGCTATGTGTTCTGTGGTTTCTTCTGTGACCCTCTTCCCAGACCCTGCAGAAGGCTGTCAATACTTTGATATATCTTACAAAGGAGCCTGGATTTCTATTCTTAGTTTCTACTCTGTTTTCTGGGCTTTGGGTTTTGATTTTCTTTTCCGGTCGACTCTTAACTTTTTATTGGAATGATTTAGTTCAGTAATTGGAGGAGTTCATATTTTGTAAGTTGCAAAATGTATCCTCCCCTTCAGAATGCAAAGGTGAAGGGTGCATGTCTGCACCTCTGCTGGAGTTCTCATCCAGGGGGTTCCTTTTGTCCCAGTAGAGTTCCATTCTCGACACCCCCTATGTCACAGAGGGGTCTTTGTTTGTTTGTTTTCTCGAGACAGGGTTTCTCTGTGTAGTTTTGGGTGTCTGTCCTGGAGCTTGCTCTGTAGACCAGGCTGGCCTCGAACTCAAAGAGATCCGCCTGGCTCTGCCTCCTGAGTGCTGGGATTAAAGGCGTGTGTCACCGCTTCCAGGCCAGGGGTCTTTTCTAGAGTAGCTGGGTTGCACTTTCTAGGACCTTCCCTTTGCCAAGCAAGTTACTGTCAAGTGCCATCTAGACAGAAACCCCTAAAGGCAGAGGAGAATGCAAAATGAGCCGCGCTCGGCTTTCATTTAAAACTCCGGAATTGGAAAGTAGCTGGGTTGCACTTTCTAGCCACTTTCAAATGCCAACAACACAGAAACTACAAACTGTACAGACGGAAGTTAGCAAAAAAAAAAAAAAGATAAAAACAAAACTCACTTCAGTTTTATTTTTCAAATGTTAAACGACAAAAACAATGTTCTGGAGTTCTCACCCTGGGACAGACAACGCTGTCATGTGCTTTGCAAGCGCTATTCCAGCCATTCATGGCTCACAGTCGCTCCCGAGGTGGCTAGCTTTGTGGCCTTTACTTCACACGTGAGGGGGTGGAGGCACAGCAGGGTCAGGCAGCCGGACAGACAGGTGATGGTGCAGGCAAAGTGGGAAGTCTTGACTTCCTGGTGCAGAGCTACGCTCCGATACAACCGTGAGCAATTGGAAGTTAGCAAGAACAATGACTTGCCCACACTCCAAGTCAACTGTGAATGTCTCAGTATTTCTGCTTGTAAGTGAGCCTAAGAGTATTTCAGTGTGGTGTGCTCTTACAGTTGTTTTAAATAAGGCATAGCATCCTGTTGTGTGATCACCCAATAAATTAACTAGTCTGTTTCTAAAAATTAGGTTAAAAAAAAAGAAAGCGGGTGTGGTGACTTGTGCCCTTGACCCTAGCACTCAGAAAACAGAGGCAGGTAGATCTCTGTGAGTTCTAGGCCAGCCAGGACTACATAGTGAGACTCTGTCTCAATAATCAATCAATTAATTGGAAAAATAAAAAATTTTAAAACTAAAAAATGAGGTTGCTTTGCTTCTCCTCTCTCTCCCTTCCATCCTCCTCCGTTCCACCCTGTCTTCTCCCCTCCCCCCTTCTTCATTCCTTCCGTTTCTTGCATTATAAATAACACTTTGGTGACTTTCTTTGGTTGAAGAATGTTTCCCATGTTTATGGGTTATATCTGAAAACTTGACAGTGTGGGATCACTGGGTCAAAGGGTGTGAACACTTGGTGTATGTTGCAGGGCCTGAACGCAGAGCCTAGCAGGAAGCACAGGCTGGACCCCTGAGCTGCTCCAGACCCGGGGTGAGCTTTTTCATGGTTCCTGATAGGTGCTTCTGGGTCACTTTCTACCCACTGTGTGCGAGCATTCCATCTTAATCTCATCTATTTGCCACCATGGAGATAACAAGGTGTGAGGCTGAACACCTCCATTTTCACATGCTTGTTTGGACTGTGTTTTAAGGTCTTGCACCCGTCTTGTCTCTGCTGATTTTCATGAGGTTTTAGTGGACCATACGTGATGGTTAATCTTGAATGTCAACTTGATCCGACCAAGGATGCCTAAGAGGTTCATAAAGCATACTCCAAGCGTTCTGTGAGGACGTTCCCGCAGTTGACTAGATGAGGATTCAGACTTAACCCGTGCCTTCACCCACCGGTAGATCCAGAATTGAGGAGACATTGGCTTTGGTGGGAAGGTGGGAAGTGGGCCTGGTTGGAGGACCACAGCCCTGAGGTGTGCCTCACTCCGGGGCTCTTTCCTGTCACCCTTGCTCTGATTCCTTCGTGAGAGGAGCACACCCCGCCTCCCACCCTCAACCCAGTCTGAAACTTGCAAAGCCAAGAGTGCAAAGAGAGGCCTTACTTCCTTAGGCTATTTCTGTCAGGCGGTCGGTCACAGCATGATGTCTGTCATGTTTTTGCCAGTTACTTTCTCCAGCTCATTGTTAACCTTCTGAAGGTTTTTCATGGATCTGGAGAGATGCCAAGTGGTGAAGAACACTTCTTGCCCCTGCTGAGGGCTCTGCTCACCCCCTAGCACACACTCCAGGTAGCTCACAACCGCCTAGAACAGCAGTTCCAGGGGATTTGATACCTCCCTCTGACCCCTGCAGGCACCAGCACCCACGTACACATGCCCACCCACCTACACACATATGCATAATTCAAATAAAATAAATCTTAAAAATTGAATTTGGAAGGCCGGGTGGTGGTGGGGGTGGTGGTGGGGTGGTGGTGGTGGTGGTGGTGGTGGTGGTGGTGGTGGTGGTGGTGCACGCTTTTAATCTCAGCACTTGGGAGGCAGAGGCAGGCAGACCTCTAAGTTAGAGGCCAACCTGGTCTACAGAGTGAGTTCCAGGACGGCCAGGACTACAACAGAGAAACCCTGTCTCAAATAACCAAAGAGGTGAAAAAATGAGTTTGGCAGATGCTTGCTTAGCCATATGCAAGACCCTGGGTTTAATCCCTAAAACCTCTAAAATAAATAGTAAATAAATAAAATAAAAATGAATTATTGGAAAAACATGGGGTCATTTAGTATTTTTTTTTTCCCACAGTTGAATCTGTCCTACTTTTTTTCCCCCCTGAGTCTTGTCCTTTATGGGATTTATTTCCTTCTACCATTTACTCTGCTGGTTGATATGGATGGTGGATTTGAGTGACATTTAATAATAATACTAAACTGTTTTTCTAGTATCATTTATAAGGAACCCCATGCTCTCTGATATATTTTTAAAGATTTTTGTATCTGTGTGTATATGTGGAGGGAGGGGTTGTGCATGTGAGTGCGGTGTCTGCAGAGGCCAGAAAGGGGTGCTTGCATCTCCTGAAGCTGGAGTACGAGCGGTAGTGAGTTGTCCGACATGGGCGCCGGGAGCTGAAGTCGGATCTTCTGTAGGAGCAGGAAGCGCTCTCCAGCCCCACTTTTTATTATCTCATAATCTTTGTGTGTTGGTTGGTTTTCTGAGACAGGGTTTCTCCGTGTATCCCTGGCTGTCCTGGAACTCGCTCTGCAGACCGGCATGGCCTCGAACTCAGAGAGATCCACCTGCCTCTGCCTCCCGAGTGCTGGGATTTCATAATCATTTTTATGTCTTCAACATTTTCCATTGTAAGATTTGGGATAATCTGGTGTGTGTTGGAGGGGGGGAGGGTGTATTTCTGTCTCATTAGCACATCATGGTAATTTATTCTTTTGTGACATATAGGGAGAGTGGAATGTGTAAAGTAGCTGTCAAAAGAAGAAACTAGATAAGGTGGATTTTTGGAGGTGAAGAAATAAAAACTATACTTTCAAACACACACAGAAAGTGTCTGGTGTGTGTAGATGTATAGAGAGTATGCAAAGTGTAAATATATGTATTTTGTATGCACAAATGTACATTGTATGTGTTTTATAGAGTCAAATGTGTCGTCCTTTTGGCTTAAGAAAACCTTTCCTGTAATCTGAAGACTCCACAGGTTAGGAACGGAACCTGGAGACTCCACAGGTTAGGAACTGCTGCCCCGTGAAGACAGGCTAGTGGCTGGTAGAGAGAAGCATGTGGGGCACACTTGCTACAAAGACTGTTGTATAACGAAGAAATCCCATGTATCAGAAAAAAATAAGCTAGAAAAATGGGAAAGCTTCTAGACAGGTGATTCCTGGAAAATACAGGAGGCCGATAAGTACACGGTGTTCCGTCTCACGGTCACAGTGGGTGTGCACAGGCATGCAACGCCGTATGGCAAGACACTCACAATGCGAGTCATACCAACGACAAGAACATATGGAAGTGAAGATCAGCAATCTTAACGCACAGGAACAAAAATGAGTGAAATGTTTGTATTTGACAAATTTGCAAAATAGATCCAAATGTAAAATATGCATAATGCACACCCTTGCTTTATCTCAGGAAATACCACGGACTTCTTGATTTGTCTTAGAAAATACCATGGTAGCACAGGCCTTCCTTTAATCCCAGCACTCTGGAGGAGCAGGCAGATCTCTGGGTTCAAGGACAGCCTGGTCTACATAGTGAGTTCCAGGACAGTCATAGCTACATAGTGAGACCTGTCTCAAAAAGAAAAAGACAAGACCATACGTTTTGGGTGATTGTGTGTGTGTGTGTGTGTGTGTGTGTGTGTGTGTGTGTGTGTGTGTAGGTTCCTTTGCATAGGCATCTGGAGGCCACAGATTAACATTAAGTATTTTCCTCAGTGGCGACAGGCTCTGTCACTGCACTCGGAGCTCACTGATTCGGCTAGCCTGGATAGCCAACAAGCCCCAGAGGGTGACATGTCCCCACACCCCCAGCACTGGGATTCCAGGCACATGGCACCGTGCCTGAGAGCTGGGATCTGAATTCAGGTACATGGCAAGCACTTTCCCAACGAGGCATCTTCCTACTCAAGAGTGTACATTTTAAAGTAAGAATATACAATGTGATCAAATGGATGTTTAAATTCTTACTGTTGTGTTAAGAATCATAATTATTTCATATATACATACAAACTCATGGTAAAAAGCACTGGGTGTGTAATACCAAGCTGTGTGTGGTGTTCCCTCCCAAAAAGGGACACAGCCCAGGGCAAGGCCTGTTTCTCTTTGGGGTCGATAGACTTCAGTGTTAGAATTTCTTGTGAGTCTGTGTTTGTATATTCATGTAACATAAATAGATAATCAGGAAATGTCTCAGACCTACAGGCGAGAAGATTCTTGGGAACAGGATCCCAGATGTAGAGTTGGGAAAGTAGATGACAGATTTTAACAGCAGTGAGTATTTGGGAGGCAGCAGAAGCCTGAATTAGGTTATAGAAGAAGAGGCATGGAACTTGTTGAGAAAGCTGAACACCAAGTCCTGGAGGAAACATGGCTGGACTGATGCATGCTGGTCTCTTCCCTGCTCTGTCCCTGTTCTCAGGGTTAATGTGGTGATGACCTACTGAGCTCAGTGGCCCCCCCAGAGCCACTGTGTTCTTTATCTCGTTGTTTCAAAGCTGCCAGCCAAGGTTCAAAATAACCTTTCATCCAATTTCTTAATCTGTGCTCTGTTGCTATAACAGAAGAAGGGACACCAAGTGCTTTATATATTCAAAAGCAGTTCTTAGCTCATCGTTTTGGAGGCAAAGGTACAAGATGTGCAGCCCTATGTGTTCAGCCTCTGCCGAGGGCTTTCAGATGACAGCGTGGTAGTGGACAGTATCACGGAGGGAGCTGGTGCAGTCCCAGGAGTGCTATGTCAATTGCTTCTAGAGGTGGCACCTCCAGCCACCTAGCCATCTCCCACCAGGCCCCACTTTCTAAAATTTTTGTTTTAAGATCCCTTCTTCCCTCCTTCTCTCCCTTCTTTCTTTCCTTCCTTCCATCCATCCATCTATCCCTCCATCCATCCATCTTTCTTTCCTTGGGTTTTTTTTTTTTTTTTTTTTTTTTAGACAGGGTTTCACTGTGTAGACCTGGCTGGCCTCGAACTCACTTGTAGACCAGTCTGGCCTTGAACTCACATAGGCCCAACTACCTCTGCTTCTCTAGTGCTAGGATTAAAGTCCTGGTCCCCAGCCTGCCTTAATTCTTTAAACAAACAACTGTGTATTGAGTCCAATTTGTGCGGCTTACACACTCCTGTGTGGGGCCATTTACTGGATCATAGTCAACACATCAGAGTCTATACCCTTAAGAAAACTGAGTCTCCTCCCCTTGGAAGTTATCAGCTGTCTAGATGACTCCACACTGGGGTGGGTTATGCACCCCTCCCCCTCCATGCTCCACTGTTGACTGGTTTGATCTCATGCTGGTCTGGTGTAGGCACCACAGCTGCCATGAACTCATCCAGAAGACACAGCTCTGCTTTGGTCTTCCCTAATCTCTGGCTCTTAGGGTCTTCCCACTCCTCTTCTGTGTGATCCATTTGTGGATGAGCAATTCCCTGACATTTATTCTCTACATTTTGGTCGGTTGTGAGCTTCTACATTAACTGCTATCCACCACACAAAGAAACTTCTCTGATGAGGCCTGTATTAACATAGAGATCTAAGTCTGGAGGGCAGTTGGATACTGTGTCCGCTGAGTAGAATGATTGTAGTAGACTCACCCCTGACAGACTCTGCTTCTTAAAGGATCCCCCAACTCAATGCCATCATACTGGGGGCCGAGCTTCTAGCACACAGACCTTTGAAGGATGCTTGCAAACTGTAGCATCTAGTTAAATACCCAGCAGACATCAGTACCTAATCAGAAGCAGGCAGCAGCATGCCCCTGGGAGATAAGGGTGTGCCAGAGATGCCAGCCGGGGGTGGGGGTGTCTAGGCCATGATGAGGAAGAGACGGAAGAGTCACTGTCACTGACTGAGTGTAGCTATGAAGCCACCCTGAGGATGCAAGGGGGTCCTTTGGATACTGAGCCAGGAGGGACGTAGAACTGTGGCTATTCTGGGAAGCACCTGCAGAGTGTCTACATCTTTGTTGGGGCCCCTCTTGGCCAACATCCAGTCCCTTTTCACCCCGTGCCAATTCCGTCATCACTCCATCACTTCGTCTTTTCTTCTGCTCCCACCTCAACATCTTTTTTTTCCTCCAGGATTACAGAATTTAGTCATCAATTCCTTTTCCCATAGTCGTTGCCATCGCCAGCCACCAAGACTTCTGCAATTCCCCCCAACCAGCTTACATTATTAACAGACGGAAACGCCAAATGACTGGGTAAGAAACCTGGAGAGTGAAATGAAGCCAAGTGTAACAATTAAGATTTAAAACGCCCTGTTGGGAAGGCTAGCGGCAGGGTGGGTTTGGTCACAGAGACCGCTGTTTATAGGGAGGAAGGAAATGTATCAGGCTGAGACATTAACAAGCAGAAACTGATTGTGCTGTCAGTACGAAGGCTGCCGGGGAGATGAGAGAGAGACTTGGGGACACGGATCGATTTGGGGTAATTCTGAGAGTGCATGAGGTAAGTCAGTAATGCCTTACAACTTGCAGGGGCCCCCGGAGGCAGGTGTGTGTGGAAGCCATACCTGGTTGCTGTAGTAACGGCCTCCTCATGAGAAGAACTGCAAGGGCCTGAAATAGGCAGCTCTGCTTCAGAAGAATGAGCCACAGGTGGCCTTTCCCACCTCCCCTAGGGGAAGCGAGCAGAGGAGCTGGGGAGGGAAAGGAGGGGCAGGCGAAAGGATGGGGTCCTGGGAGATGCTCTTAGGTTATAAGTAAGTGTCCACTGAGTCCAGCATTGTGAGGACCTCTGGGGTACTCAGGCCTCCAAGGAACTGTGGTCAGTCTCTCTTTCCGATGAGGTAAAGTAAATCCTTCCGGCTTTATATGGTACACGGAGCCTTGGTGGAGAATGACCCTCCG
>CABHPP010001653.1:40891-55700 GCA_902168425.1 Peromyscus attwateri | reverse complement strand
CCACCCTTTCCCCCTCCTCCTCCCTCTCCCCCTTCCCTCCCTCCTTCCTCTGAAGTGTGGACTAATCCCTAGTAGCATTCCCTCTCTGCATCAGTTTCCAACCCATCAAATGTGTGGTTCGCAGTATTCCTAATGACTTAGCCACAAGGAGAGCCTGCTGGCCTGAGCCAGCGCTGGCATCACTGGCTAAGGATGCTGGGTGACAGAAGATAACCAGATTCTGCCAGACAGGTAGCAGAGGATCATAATGAGTTATCCTGTGCATTGGCCTGTCTCACTAACAGCTTTTAAAGTAGCAAATAAAGTACTGCAAACATAGTCAACAGGCTGAAAAATAGAAAAATGAGAAGGTATGTTTTTTTTACATAGTATCAAAGATACTAGGAAATTGTGTTTTCTTCCTCAGAATAAGTACTATTAAAATATTGAATTATGTGCATTTAATATCAATATCCAACAAAGGATAACATAGTTTTGACTTGTTAATACATCATAATTAGGTGTATTCCAGAATTTTAGTGGTTCAGTAAGCAACTAATCCACAGGACTTAAGCTAACACAATGTCTGTTCACTTTGGTGTGTGTGTGTGTGTGTGTGTGTGTGTGCACACACGCGTGCGCATGCAGGTTCATGCTTGTTATTTCAGGATAAGTATAAAGTCTTTAGTTTCCTGGGCAAAAAGAAGGAATCGTGTTTTGTTTCATTTTGTTTGAGGTTCAGGCTCATGCTAACCCAAACTAGCCTGGAACTGTCTGTGTGGTCTAGGCTGGTCTTGAACTCATGATCCTCCTGCCTTAGCTGCCCAATTGCTGGGCTTGTAGCCATGTACCTCCACTCCCCACTAAGAAAAATCTCCCTGTTTGATTTTTTTTTAACAATTAGATCCTATAAATTATGTGTGTGTGAAATTTAAAACAAAAACAATGAGAACTGAGGAAGAATATTGAGGCAAAAGTAAAAAGTAGTCATTCATTTCGTGACTCACAAACCAGCACATGGATAAGTACTGCCAACGTGGGCAGAGCAGGCACTGGAGCCCTTAGCATCCCACGGACACACTGATTTTGGCAACCACCCATGGAAATGGATGCCTTTGTGGGAGGCTGGGAGTTCAGCAGAGAGGCTCCAACTCCTCATCAGAGTAAGAAAAAAAAAAAAAAAAGGAGCAAGCATATCAGAGGGGGTAGAACAAGCAGGTTCACTGTCTCATAGACCTGCCCCCAACTGCACAATCAGTGACAAGAGCCTCCTCCAGTCATGACTTCTCCCACGAGGGAAAACAGGAGCATAATAAGAGCCTGGTTCCCAACCATGTGGGAGTCCAAGAGACCCGGTTCTTTTTGCCTATTCAAACACCGATGGCTTGTCATGAATAAACAGTCTGGGGTTAGCTAGGAACAGGGGAAAGAGGTGGGGTTCATAGCAACTGGGTCATGGAACTCAAGAAAGGATGATGGGTCTTACAGCTACCTTGGAAGCTCTGTCAAGAGGCCCTGGCATACATCTCCTAGAATGTATCACCTGCAGATGCTCCCGCTCAAAGCCTATGTGGGCCCTGGCAACTCTGCATGTACCCCAATAGCTATTGTTCTAGATGTGGTCTTGTAAACTAACACGGATAGTCAACTTGGCAAGACCTAGCATCACTTAGAAGGTGAGCTCCTGGGCATGCTTATGAGGTACTATGTACATTAGGTTATCCTCTGGGTGTATCTTTGAGGGATTGCCTAGATAGGTTAACTGAGGTAAGAAGACTCCCCCTGAATGTGTGTGACATCTTCTCATGGGCTAGGATTCTAGACTTAAAAAAGAGAGAGTGAGGAGAGGAGAGCACCATCATTCATCTCTCTCTGCCTCCAGACTGTCACTGCCATGTGACCAGCTGCCTGACACTCCTGTCTCTATGCTTTCCACACTATGATGAACCAAATTGTGAGCAAGAATAAACCCTCCTTGATGTTTTCCTGTCAGCTTAGCAGCTGCACATTGATCTACTGATATTTTAATTATTGTCTGAGGCCTCAAGGCCTCACAGTCAGCACCCCACTGGCCACTCAGGCTGCAACTCGTCGGGGCTTCTGGTCCCAAGGCCCTGGCTCTACCACGGCCATGATATGCAGGTTTAAATGAAGTCTCTATCATTCTATTTATCAATAAGACTCAGGAGTCAAAGGCTGGGGTGAAAAACCTGCTATCTCAGAGAGGTTGAGTAGTAACTAGCTGACCTTGGTTTTTGGCCAGAGACTGCAAGAGATGGGTTTCTTCCCTTATTCCAGAACCCCCCTCCCCCCCAAAAAAGTGCCAAACTCAAGTCTCTGTCCTTTCCTTTCTGTGCATCATCTCTATCCAAACTGCTGGCTTTTCTGCTGCAAGCCGCAATAATATGAAGTCGGATTTCAGCTGATTATGACAAGCTAATATCTGGAAGAAGCCAAGGGCCTTCCAGAGGCCAAGCGAGGCTCAAGAAGTCTTGGTGACATTGGCTTTTGATTATCAGCCATTTTCCTGCAATGAAATTTCTTGCTTGCTATTGTAGCTTTTCCATTCAATTCCTTCTCTAAGAACAGTGTGTTGATCATTATTGGGCACCATTTCCCCTCTACTAAAGGAATATTTAGATAACCTTCTGTGCCAATAGCCAGAACCCTAGTTTCAAGCCTCCCTGTAATTATTGTCATTAGCAGCATCCGGCCAGGACCATCCCTGGACGGATGAAAGTCTCTTATCAAAGATACCTCTGTACTCTAAGAACAGACCTAAGCATCCAGACTGTCTGTTTGGGAAGGCCAGGCGGATGTGCTAATTAAGCTTGACTCTCTCCCTTTCCAAAGCCTTCTCTCTAGTTTTAGATCTACCTTTAAGTATTAACTCAGAACGAAAGGGTTTCTATATACAGGTACATCAAGCTGACTCAGGCTGCCCAGCCACCGAGTACACTCCCCCGCCCTGCCAGAAAACCGCAGTAGCCAAGATAGCTTGGACAGGTAATGGGCCAAAGGAAAATCAGGCAGTTTTATTGTCACTCGTCACTTGCCTTAGCCAGAGCATTGCTATTGCATGGGTATATAACTGTAAACCTCAGAGACTTGAGGAGAACATTACCGAGGAACTGGAAGAACAAGATGGAAGATGAGGAAGAGCCAGATGGGGAAGAACTAGGTGGGGAAGAACTAAGATGACGGAATTAAGGTAGCTCTTAGAGGGAACAGCAGAAACATGCAGGGAGAAGCAGGCCAGAAAGGAGCTAAGTAAGAGCAGAATAGAAGCTGCATAGAGGGAGAACTGACTCAAATGAATGAAGTGAGTGGATTAAAGAGTTTTGTGCACATAGATTTATTAGAGTATCCCTCCGATTAATCGGCCCCCGGTGGTGTCTCTTCTGGGACCCTGAGAGAAGGCTGTCGAGGGGCTGGACCCCAATAGCCTTCGATGCTTTTCTGTAGCTAATTCTAGTCAGTTAGTCACTGGCTCCACCCCCTGATTCAAGGTTTAACTTTAGTGGCAAGTCTCGGGAGTGTGAGAATGCGATCAAAATATCCCACAACAGCTCTTCCCATTGCTCTGGCCAGGCATTGTATCAGCGCCATGAGCTGAATGTCCAACACAGTGTGCATAAGCTTCTGTGTATTGTCCGCAAGCACATGCAGGCAACCGCTCAGCACTGCAGAACTGGGAGCAGGCAGTTAACCTTGAACCCTCAGGGCACTGCTGTAGGGAAAAGAAACAGCTCGGAACTTGGCTTAGCTTTGTGAGACTCGGAGGAGGCATATATTCCCAAGACATTTCCCAGCTGTGAATCTAAGGGGTAGAATGAATAAATCCATAGAAAAGACCAAAGAATTCCCAGAATCCCTAGCTCAGGTAAGTCAGTCTCTTCCAAGGCCAATCAGTAATGACTGGAGCTGCCAGCTTTTCCAGAAGTGAAGGTAGCAACACAAGACTTTAAGAACACAGAAAATCAGAAATACCAGTGAGCTGTAAGGGAACTGTGGTGGTTTGAATAAAAATGGCTCCCATAGGCCCAAAGGGAGTGGAACAATTAGGAGGCATGGCCTTGTTGGAGTAGGTGTAACTTTGTTGGAGGAAGTGTGCTACCTCTCCAGCACCATGTCTGCCTGCAGGCCACCATGTTTCCTGCCATGATGACAATGAAGTAAACTTCTGAATTTAAAGTCAACCCCAATTAAATATTTTTATTTATTAGCATTGCCATGGTCATGGTGTCTCTTCACAGCAATAAAACCCTAACTAAGACAGAAATGCACAGAAAACATGATGAAATCAGTCCATGGGCAAAATGAGAAGAAGTTCAGCAAAGAGACAGACTTCTTTAAAAAAGAATTAGCTAGACCTTTTGGAGCTGAAGAATACAGGGAGTAAAGTTTAGAAATGTGGTGGAGAGTGCCAACACAGGCATGAGTAAACAGGAAAGTGACTCTGTAATCTCAAAAAAGGCCACTTGAAGTTATCTCATCAGTCAGAGGGGGGGAAAAAAAAGCAGAATCCAGAAGAGTGAAGAGAGTTTATAGGATTTCTGAGATCTCACAGTGTGAGCTAGTATGTGCATTTTGAGAGTTCCACAAGGAAAAGAGAAGTCAGAAGAAAGCTTGTTTGAAGAAATAATAGCCCCAAACTGATAAATTCTCAAATCTTGAGAAAGACTTGGGCATCCAGGCTCATGAATTCAAAGCTCTTAAAATAAGATTACATTAGTGTGTGTATATACATATATATATATGTGTTTTCATATATATATGTGTGTGTATATATATATATATATATATATATATATATATATATATAAAAGAATCCTGCCACATACAACAGAACCTTCACAAGGCTATCAGCAGATTTCTGAGCAGAAATCTTATATGGGAAAAGAGATAATATAATCAAAGTGAAGAAAAAACAAACAGGAGGCAGGGGAGGTGACTGGGTCATGAAGAGCACATGCTGCTCTTGCACAGGACCTGAGTTAGGTTCCCAGCACCCATGCTGGGTAGCTTCCAATGGTCTGTAACACCCTCCAGAGAACCTGTCACCCTCGTGTGGCCTCTTTGAGTACCTACACTCACATGTACCTACCTATACACAGACAGACACATATACACATAATTAATAAGGGAAATTTAAAAACACACATGCAAACAAATGCCCAAACTTTAAATAAAACCAACACCACCCCATGCTCCCTGACAAACATACATACTATACCTGAAGTGAAGAAGAGATAGACTTTCCTAAGTAGATGATGGAATTCATCATCACTAATGCAGTCATACCAGCAGTGAGCTAGAGAGTTCTTCAAGTTGCAATGAAAGGATGCTAATTTGTAACATGAAATATGAAAATATAAAAAAATGGAAGTATAAAGCTCACCAGTAAAAGTAACCACGTAGTCAAATTCTGAGTATTCTAACACTATGAAGACAGCACGTGGCTACCTTTCACTTTAGCATTTAAGTGAAAAGACTAAAGTGTTGAAAACAGCTACAGCTAGGTGAACACAATGGCCACCCAACCCCAGTATCTGGTAGCTGAGATAAGAGTTCTTGAGTTTGAGGTCAATGTGGACTGTGCATCATAATCTTTTCTCAACAAAAAAATCAGGATAAAGCAAAAACCTAGACACATTATGTGAAAAGATTAAAATTGTGACATCAATAAACAGTAGCAGGAGAAGTAAAATGTAGAATTTTTATATGTAATTGAAATTAAGTTATCAGCTTAAACAACATTGTTGTTAACTATGAGATGTTGTATTTATGCTTCATGGCAAACATGAGAAAACCCTCCAATGGGTACACAAAAGAGAAAGAGAAAGGAATCAAATCATACCATCACACATAAAAGAAAGAGAAGAAAAAAATTTATCACACATGGAGATACAGAGACACACACACGTGCTCGTGTGTATCACATGTGTAGGGATGCCTGTGGAGGCTGGAAGAGGGTGTCAGATCCCCTGGAAATGGAGTTCATATGGGTGTGAGTTGCCTGGTCCAGATGCTAGGACCCTGGAAACCAAATTCCAGATCTCTCCTCTATAAGAGGAGCAATATTCTTAATAGCTAAGCTGCTTCTCCATCCCCAAGTTCATTTTTTAAATAGATAAAATTGAAAAATATTTAAAAAGAGGTTGAGATCGAAGGCAGGGGGGTAGGAGAACTCACATAAAAATTATAAACAACCAATATAACAGAAATGCCACCAATACACTACTACAGTCATGAACCAACAAATTAGATAATATAAACAAAGTAGATAAATTCCCAGATATGTAAACTATCAAACTGAATTATAAAGAAATGAAAAAATATTAACAGACCAAAATTGAGTAAAGAGATTGAATGACTAATCAAAAAGTCCTTGACAAAGAGTGACCCAGGACAAGAGACTTCACTAGTCAACCAACGAATGTTTAAAGAGATCATTTCAGTTCTTCCCAGACTCTTCAAAAACTTGAAGGACAGAAACATTTCAAACTGTATAAGGCCAGCATTATCCTGATACTAAAGTAGACAAAGACATTACAAGAAAAGAAAGCTAAAGGTCTATATTTTTGATGAACATGGATGCAAAAATCCACAACAAAATACCTACAAACGGAATTCAATGGCACATTAAAAGGATCGTTGTCATAACTGTCTCTGGAATTCAAAGATGGCTCAATACACTCCAATCAGGAAACACAATGCACCACATAGACAGAATAAATAACACTGGTCATCCAAATACATGTAGAAAATGTGTTTAGTGAGATTTTTTTCTTCTTTTTTTGAGGCAAGGTCCCTCTTTGTATCCCAGATTGGCCTCAAACTCACTATACTGCTACCCAGACTTCTAAGTACTGGAGTTATAGGCACATGCCAACCATTCCCAACTAAAATTCAACATTTAAAAAAATATAAAACAATAAAATAAAAAAATAAAAATTCAACAAATTAGTAATGGAAGGAATGTACCCTAACCAATTATGGTACATCATGCCTGGGGTCCCACCTCCTGGGGAAGCAGAAATAGGAGAATTTCTTGAGCCCATAAATCCAAGGCTAGCCTATACAATGTAGGAAGACTGACTAAAAAGATGAACAAATGGAACAGAAAGAGAGAGAGAAAGAGAGAGAGATACAGAGAGGTGGGAAGGGGATACAATGAGAGAGAAATGTATTTTGATATGAATCTTGAATCACAACCCATAGCTAACACTTCTCAATGACAAAGAGCTGAAAGCCTTTCCTCTGTGATCAGACATAAGATATGAGCTTCTCCTTAGCCTTGTATTCACCATGGCACAAGAAGTCCTAGCCAGAGCTATTATGTAATGAAATAAAAGCCATCCCAATTAGAAAGAAGTAGAATTCTTTTTCAGAAGACGTGAACTGTAACACTAAAGACATCACCGAAAAACACATAGAACCAATAAATGAATTCAGTAAATTTGTATGTTAAAAAATCCAAACACAAAAACCAGTTGTGTTTCCATACAGTAATGTAGGACGAATGTTTCTTGGGTCCCACCAAGCTCCCCTGCAGTCCTGTGGACCGCTTATAAAATAATCATTTAGAAGCTTATATTAATTATAATTGTTTGGCCATTAGCTCAGGCTTATTACTGACTAGCTCTTACACTTAAATTAACCCATAATTCTTATTTATGTTTAGCCACGTGGCTTGGTACCTTTTCTCAGTTTTGTCTTGACATCTTGCTTCCTCTGTGTCTGGCTGGTGACTCCTGACTCAGCCTTCCTCTTCCCAGAATTTTACTCATCTGCTTGCCCTGCCTATACTTCCTGCGTGGTACTGGCCAATCAGTGTTTTATTAAACCAGTATACAGAAGCATTATCCCACAGCACAGTAACAATGAACTATTCAGAAAAGGAAATTTGAGAAATTCCATTTACAATAACATCAAAAACAAAACAAAACAAAACAAAAACAAAAACAGCTAAGGATGAACTTACCTGGGAAGGTGAGATGTCTACACTCTGGAAACTACAAGACACTTCAGTGAGAGTCACTGAAGATTCACATAATGGAAAGACAGTCTACACTTACAGATTGGAGGAATTAATATCATTAGAGTGTTAATACTGTCCAAAGGGGCTAACCTCTGTGCTAACCTGTGCTAGCATTGACTCTGGCCAATGCAACATGCCAACATTCCAATGGCATTTTCCACAGAAATAAAAACAAATAATCAACCTATAATTGCCATAAAGCCATAAAATACTCTGTGTGGTCATAGAAATCCCAAGTAAGAATAGAGTATTTCTGTTTAGAAATAAGTCACAGTAATACAAACAGTTATCTAGTGCAATGGGAAGGAAGGGAGAGCCCAGATGGAAATACTCACACTTATATTCAAGGGATTCTCAACAGCAATGGCAGGACCATGCACAGAAAAGGCAGAGTCTCTCCAGTGAATGGTGTGGGCAACAAGGAGAACCACAAGTCCTGGGTGAAACTGACCTCCTCATATCAAGACAAAAAATAACCAGATGTGGATTAATAAGCATAAGGCTTGGCACTGTAAAACTAGTCAAAGACAACAGAGAAAATGTTTTATGCCATTGGCCTGGGCAATATTTTAAAAATATAGTCCCCAAAGTGTAGGCAATAAAAACAAAAATGACAAATGGGATTGCATTAAACTAAAAATTCACTGTGTGGCAAAGGAAAAATTACACAGAAGACAACCCACAGAAAGAGAAAAACACAAGCTAGACACCCAAACAGTGGGTAATGTCTAAATACAGCAAGAACTCAACTTGACAGCAGAACCCACACATACTAATTAAAAGGGGACAGAATTTGACAATATGTTTCCCCAAAGACATGCATATGAAAAGGTGATAAATATTACTAACCAGAGAATGCATACCAACACTACACATAGTAGACTAACTTTGATCAGTAAGATGAAGGATAATAGTTATCATGTAAATACAATGAAAGAGGTATTAGCTCACAGCTCTGGGGGGTCAAGAACATGGTGCTGGCATCTGCTCCACCTGAAGTGTCCTTCTGGCAAATAGCCCCAATGGTCAACATGTATAGGACAAGACAGGAAGCAATAGACTAGGGAGAGGCCAGGCTTTCTCTTTTAAGGACCCATAGTCTTGGGGACTAATCTCCTCCTGGGAGACTCAGCCAACTCTGTGAGGTCCAGATCCATCATTACAAGGATAGAATCCCAGTGATCTATTCACGTCCCACTCACCCACCACTTTCTTAGAGTTTCTGCCCCCTCATAGCCACGGAGGGACTAAGCCTAATGGGAAAAAACCACAGCAGATGCCAACTGTTGGTGAGGGAACCAACTTTTGTGCATTATCGGTGGGAAGGTGGATACCATTATAGAAAACAGTACGAAGAGTCTTTAAAAAGTTAAAAAACAAAAAAAAAGGGAATTGCTATGTGATCCAGAAAGCTCCAAGAAAATGAATTTGGGGATTGGATCCCTTCAACCTGTGTTCAGTGCAGCGTTATCCACAGTAGCTGTGGTATGGATTTGTGTGCCAATGTATAAATAGATGACTGCATGAGAAAATATTCTGTGGAATATTATTCAGCCTTGAAAATGGTGGAACTATTCCATGTATGAAGACGTGGCCGAGTGTGAAGGGCACTGTACTAAGTTAAAGAAGGCAAACACAGAAAAGACACATAACTTTGGTTATATGGAATTAAAATATATTGGGCTCAAGAAAGCGGACAGTAGAATGGTAGCTGCCGGGGACTGGAGGAGGAGGGATAAGGTTGGGACTGAAGGTGATCCAGTTTCAGCTGTGCAAGATGAATGCATTCTGGATACCGAATGTCTAGATGGCCGTCTGTAGCTGGTGTTGCTGGACTGTGCACTTGAACTTGACTGAGGAAGGATCTCTTAGGCATTCCTTACCACATACAAAGAAACAGCAACCATGTGAAGCAATGATGTGTTAATGGTTTCATTGTGGCAATTATTTCAAAAATGTACATATATGATCCCATCAAAATACGGCATCATACAGCTTAAATATGTATATTTTTTGTCTATTACATTTACACAAATCTCAAAAACACACTGTCTTGGAAAATAGAAGCTAGGTCAGTGTGGTATCTAATCAATGTGACCCAACAATGGGAGAGTAGAGCAAAGGAAAATGGCAGGGAAGATGCCCATCACAGTGAATGGCTCAGAGCAAGATGCCCATCACAGTGAATGGCTCAGAGCACAGGCTCCCAAGGTGTGCTCCCACAGCAGCAGCAGCAGCATCGCTGAAGTCACGAGGTTCTCAGGATGCCAGATCTCTGGAGCAGGAACTCCATGGCAACACCCTGCAAGCCTCCATAGGAGCAGGAATGGTCTGAGAATCATCACCAAGAACACGACAGACAGAATGCCTCTCCTGTTCTTTCGCCCTAAGCTCAATCCTTGTGTTTGGAATAGGAAAATACTCGTTCTTTTTAAATAAAATTTCATCTGGAATAAATCTCAGCTATGAAAGGGATTTAGTGTAGATACACAATTAAAGGGGGAAGAATGTTGACACATGCTCCCTGCACCCAGTTTAGGAATTCGGATGCTCCTGGGTGTCAGAGCTGTCTATTACATCTCAAAGCAATTGCTTTTAGGGATAGAGGCCATTGGGCAGTGAGATATTTTTACAAAATCTCTGTTCTGGGTGAGAGGGCTCAGCAGTTAGGAGCATTGCCTGCTCTTGCAGAGGATCTGGCACACACATGGTGGCCCACAACCACCTGCAACTCCAGCCTCAGGGGGATCTGACGTCCTCTCTGGCCTCCTCAGGTACCGCATGCCTGTGGTGCACAGACAGACAGACATTCAGACAAAACACCTAAAAGGGTCTCTCTCTCTCTCTCTCCCTCCCCCCCCTTAAATAAGAGCACACAGTATTGGTTAGATTTAAACCATTGCCAGGTTGAAGCATAGCTTTGATCTGTCCCACGTGTTCTTGTTTACAGCATCCTCATCTTCATGTATGTTCTACACAAATCAAATTTCCCTAAAAACTTCAGATGCCATACTGCTGGTGGTTTTAAGATCGAAGCGGATTAGTTCCAGTTATCCAGAGCTTCTGTGTTCTTCTTTTCTTTCTTTCTTTTTCTTTCTTTCTTTCTTTCTTTTTCTTTTAATTCATAGGGTCCTCATTTAAATTCTCTGATTCACGTCTTCCTTTAATTTTTTTTTTCTTTTTGCAGAAATGTCTGGGGCTCAGGCAAAGACTGATTAAACTAGCTATACAAGCATTAAAAGTTAATGCCTTTGTTTCATTTTTACCCACATACCAGTGGTTACCATGGTTACCACGAAGGGTTCAGGTGGTGCTAACTTGCAGATGTGCTAAAATGTTTTCCTGGCTCCGTCTCTTAGTTACTACAACATTAGAGTCTATAGTTTTCAGGGAAAACATTTTTTTTTTTAAATATCCCAGACTAATTTGGGGGAGCTAGTCTCCAGTTTTATACCCTTAATCCAACCAACTCACTGGAGGAACAGAAGAGACGCCCAACACCGGGGAGAATTTAGGAGCGGGAGCCCTTCTTCCTCTCCATGCACTAATTAGTTTCTCATCAGGAATCACCTCATTTCGAAGGTGTGACGGCATCCCGTTGTCCAAAGTCTGGGATCTCTGTAGGAGTCTTCGAGTTCCTTGAGCCGAAAGCCCTAGGCGCCAACTAGAGAAATGGCTGTTTCATGGAACGGGAACCCAGAGCAGGCACGCAGCTGGAACCACAGGAAAGCTCCCAAATGTTACCTTCTCTTGGTGGTTCCCTGTGATTCCTTTAAATTTAATGTGTAGAATATACACCGCTGACAACTGACTTTAACACACAGCACTAAGTACACGTGTGTCTTCCACAGCTTCCATCACCTTCTGTCTACCTCCAGAACGCGGTCTTCTTCCACTGACCTAGTCCCTCTCCCATTTCCGGCAGCCATTTTGTATTTTTAATTTTTATTTTATTTTTTATTTTAATGTATGTATGTCTGTATGTATGTCTGTATGTCTGTCTGTCTGTCTGTATGTATGTATGTATGTATTTATTTATTTATTTATTTTTTCAAGACAGGGTTTCTCTGTGTAGCTTTGTGCCTTTCCTGGAACTCACGCTGTAGCCCAGGCTGGCCTCGAACTCACAGAGATCCTCCTGGCTCTGCCTCCTGAGTGCTGGGATTAAAGTTGAGACAGAGTCTTACGTATCCCAAGCTAGCCTCAAATTCACAATGTAGCTGGAGATGAGCTTCAACTTCTGATCTCCCTGCCTCCACCTCCCACGTGCTAATGTGAGACCAAAATGAGCCATCTTAGAAATAAGACCAAAATACTTTCACCCCAAAAACTAAGGCCTAAGACTGCTCCTTTTAGCTACAGGCTATAAGTTACTGGAACAGGCCAGAAGTTACTGAAACCAGTCAGTTCAGATTCCAGAAACCAGGAACCAGGAAGTGTAAAAGTACAGGGTCACAAGGTAGTCAGGAGGTAAGGACTGCCGGACGGCTGGACTGTGGAATGTCCACTCCCTGGCCCCCTAGGTAACTGTTTAACATAGAATGTCCCAACCCTAGTTTCCATAGTGACTGTAATCACCAGATGCCCCCATCTGGGGGCAGCCAATGAGAAATGGTGGTGGGCAACCACTCCCTTAGAAGTAAGATTAAGCCATGATTTCTAGAAAGCCCCTAGAAGCGAGCCAATCAGAATTGTACCCGTACTAGAACCCCTAAATGATGTAACCTTGTTATTTTTCCCTTTAAAAACTGAGCTTGCAGACAGGTGGGCACTTCCTCCAGCCTCCACTGCGTTGGATGTATTGGACGAAGTCCCTGTCTAGGCTTGTATTGCTTTTGGATATCCACAATTAAACCTTGCTTTTGCATTCCGGCATGCTCGTCTTTGGTGGTCTCTCTGGGGGTCACGATCTGGGCACAACACTGTGATAATAGGAGTGCGCCACCATACCCAGTTTTATGTGGTTCTGGGGACTGAACCCAGGGCCTGGTGCATGCTAGGCAAGCACTCTAACCAACTCAGTTAGGTGAAGTGTGATCCTAATTAGTCTTATCAATAAAAACCAGGAGCCAGACATCAGGGTAAAAGCTGAAAGATCAGAGAAGCAGAGCAGCAGCCACCAGAGAGTTCTGGCCTCCCTCAATCCTTGGACCAAAAGGGGGGGCAAGATCCTGTCTCCATCCACTTTATATTCTTGTCTCCACCTCCCTAATGTTGGGATTAAAGGCATGCACCACGACTGCCCGGGTTCAATCTTGTGTAGCCCAGGGTGGCCTTGAACTCCTGATCTTCCTGCTTCATCCTCCCAAGTGCTGGGATTAAAGGTGTGTGCCACCACAGCCTGGCCTCTATGGTTAACTAGTGGCTAGCTCTGCCCTCTGATCTCCAGGCAGGCTTTATTTGTCATAACACAAACAAGTATCACACAACAGTCAGGCTCTCCAGCGTTTTTTTTTTTTTTTTCCTTTCCCCCTTTCCTTTTGAGAAAAGGTTTCTCTGTGTAGTCCTGGCTGTCCTAGAACTCCCTTTGTAGACCAGGCTGGCCTTGAACTCAGAGATCTGCCTTCCTTTGCCTCCAGAGTGCTGGGACTAAAGGTGTGTGCCACCACTGCTGGGCTACCCAGCCTAGTTTTTAAGGCTAATTAACATTCCACTTTGTGGAGGTGCCTCGTTTTGTTGGTTCATTCTTCTATCAGTGAATACTGGAGCACTTCCACTCCTAGGCAGTTGCAAACAATGTGGCTGTGCATATGGATGTGAGAATCTTTCTGAATCTCTGCTTTCAGTAGTCCTGGGTATATACCCAGAAGTGGAATAAATTAATTGCAATAAGTAATTTCATTACATATGTGTGTGCGTTGCTGTTGTTTTTCAAGACAGGATTTCTCTGTATATCCCTGACTGTCCTGGAATTCGCTCTGTAGATCAGGCTAACCTCAAGCTCAGAGACCTGTCTGTCTCTGTCTTCTGAGTGCTGAGATGAAAGACACGTGCCACCGTGCCCAGCTCCATGTTTGATACATTTTGAGGAGCTGCCATGCCGTTTTATGGTGGCTCATGTTTCTCTGCATCCTTACCAACCCTTAGCATTTTGCCTTTTGCTGTTATGCTGGTCTTGACCATTCTTGTGGGTATGAAGTACTACCTTAGTGGTTTTGATGGAACTGCTCTTAGTTGTTAGTGATGCTGAATTTATTTCTGGGAGAGTATTGCTTTTGCAGAAATGTCTGACAAGACCTTTCCAGTTTTCATTGTGTTGAGATGTGGGAGTGCTTGGTAGAGTTTTTCTGTGTCTCCTTTATCAGCTACACAACTGGCAAATGCTTTTTCACTTCTTGAGATGTGCTTTCACCTTGTTCAGAGTGTCATTTACTAAGTATCAGAGTTTAGTGTTGATGAAATTCAATTTACCTGTTTTCTTTTGCATGTTGCATTTTTCTTTCATAGTTAGGAAATCATTGGCATTTAATGTCATACTCTTCCCATTATCTTTTAAAAATAGATTTATTGTTGTTATTATCATTGTCATTAGATTTATTCTTATTTTATGTGTATGGATGTTTGCCTTCATGTATGTCTGTGCATCATGTATGTGTATTACCCAAGTACGCCAGAAGAGGGCATCAAACTCTCTGGAACTGGAGTTATAGATGGTTGTAAGCTATAGTATGGGTGCTGGGGACCTAACTCCTGTTCTCTGCAAGAACAAGTGCTCTTAACCACTGAGTCATTTTCCAGCTATTATTATTATTATTATTATTATTATTATTATTATTATTATTATTA
>CABHPP010001653.1:15744-40881 GCA_902168425.1 Peromyscus attwateri | reverse complement strand
TATTATTATTATTATTATTATTATTATTATTATTATTATTATTATTATTACTATTACTATTACTACTACTACTACTACTACTACTACTACTACTACTATTACTATTATTGTGTATGTGTATGTCATGTGTGTTGAGGGTGCTCAGAAGTCCAGAAGAGGGGATCAGATCTCTTGGAGATGGACTTATTGAGATGTGGGTATTGGTAACTAATTTTTAGTTTGGCTTTAAAATTTTTTATTAGGGGTGTGTATGTGTTTGTGTGTGAAACACAAAGTTTCTCATCGAACCTAGAGCTCACCAATTCAGCTAGTCTATCCAGCCAGCTTGCCCAGGGGATCCTTTGTCTCTACCTCCCAAATGTTGGGATAATAGGCAGACTGTCACACACTCTTGGCTTTTATGAGGGTTTTGGGGATCTGAACTCTGGTCCTTATGTTTGCTATCTGAACTATCTACTTAGAAAAAAAAATTTTTTTTTCACAGTCCTGGGGTTTGGGCCTGATGTGTGCTAGGTGAATGCTCTAACATATCTGCACCTCAGCCTGAATACTGCCTTCTTAATGGACTGCTTATAGACCCAGTGGCCAAGGGTTGAGGCCACTGGACTACTAGGATTCCTTACTAAAAATCATTATTACAACAACAACAACAACAATTTTGTTATTGTAATTAGTTACTGTTGTTTTGAGACAGTCTTGCTGTGTACCTCAGCTGACCTCAAACTAGTAATCCTCCTGCTTCAGCTTCTTGAATGCTGGAATTATAGGCATGCAACACCACATGTTTTTTTCCTTTATGGGGTTTTGAGACAGGGTCTTGCTCTACATCCCTGGCTGGCCTGGAGCTTGCCACATAGACCAGTCCTAAACTTGCAGGAGGCATTTCTCTTTTTCTTCAAAAATGGTAACCATATTATGCTCCCAAGTATGGCATTGGGCAGAGCTCAGCCATCTCTGTTTCCTGTCTCCTGTGATGCTGACTGGAGAAGGATCCAGCGTGTGTTCACCTGGCTGGCTGTGCCGCTGCCCATGCTGCTGGCCTTCCTGGAGCTGGTATGGGGTCTCCATGGCACCGCTTGGACTTTCCTATATCATGGGCTCCAAGAGCATGGTCTCAAGCAAGGGAAAGTTTGTCTGCGATTCCTCTCATTTCAAGCCACCCTTCCCCCGTCTACTCTTCCAGGCCTGAGCATAATACCTACCCTGTCAGAGCTCGCAATAACTTGGATTTTCTGGACACAGTCCTCAGCCTTCTGCTCTGACCGACATCTTTCTTGACTCCTGCAGCACAGCTTCCTGGTGTTCGACTCTGGCTCATCCCCATTGTTAGCTTCCATGTGTCAGGCAACAGTTTGAGTCCCATTTCCCCTGTGATTCCTTTACTCTCTTGATTCAATGTTCCCTTCCTCCCAGCTGATGCTATTTCTGAAGGATCTTGCTTCAACTTTGCATCTCTTACATGGTGCAGGAACTGGAAACAGTGATGAAACAGTAGGGCCGTTGTATATAACCAATAGGAAAAGTGTGGGTTTGGAGCCTTACTTCTAGGGTTCACTTGACCATGTGTCAAGCAAGAAATTCACCAGCTCCTCTCTTGGATTTTTGACAAAAGTCACTAGACTGGAGGACTTAAAACTCCCCGTGATCTATGAACCCCCACAGTCTGCACAAACAAATGTGATATTCATAGCATGTTCCTCCCATACAAACTCTACATATTATCCACTCTACACATTCATACTCCACATCCCATAATCATATACCCCACACTCACCCCACTCACACCTTTATACTCATACATCCCATACTCACCTCACTCACACCTTTGTACTCATACACACCACACACACTCATCTCTCATACTCATAAATCACTCATATTCATGCATACCTCCCATATACACTCATGTATATCAATACTCACGCATTCCACATGCTCATACACAGTTATGTATTTATACAACCTACACACTCATGCACACCCACACACTCACAGCGCGATCCATACACTACTCAACACTAAAACACTAATACACACCCTCACACTCACACATTCATACACTCATGCATGAGCACTAGAACACACAGACGTTTTACATAGGTGACATTGTGTCAGGTTGACTCATTCACAGACCATGCTTGCACTTGGCAATGTCTTAGGATGTTAAATCACATCCTGCAGCACCTTTTAAAATGGCTGCCTGGAACTTCAGAACACTGATACAGTATAATTTATTTAACCAACTCTGCTTTGGACATGTTTCTGGATTTTTATTATTTTAAAACACTCCTTCTGGATATTCTTGCATCTAAATATTTAAGTACATGCCAAATATATTCATAGAACAAGCTTACAGAATTAGAGTACCTAGGACAGCTATCAAGTGAGCGGCAGCCGTCGACATGGTTGGGCTGTCTTATATTCCCTTCAGCAGAGTGCACTCCATCAGTTTCTAGACACTCTTACACAATTAGTTATTCAGAGTTTTTTGTTTGTTTGTTTGTTTGTTTTTTAAGACAAAAAAGTGGACTGGTATTATGGGACAAAGTGTGCTTACAAAATGTAAGACTTTTACATTCTCTGTATATGTAGATGGTGTGGAAGGGGCCATGAGAACAGAGCCCTAATCTGATGGGGTTCATAAGAAGAGGAAGACCCCAGAGTGTTTCTCTGTCTCCACATGCAAGGAAAGAACAAACAAGGACAGGGCCAGAACATGGGAATCCAGGGCTCGTTAATTCTGTTAGGCTGGCTGGCCAGTGAACTCCAGGTATCAGTCTGTCTCCAGACTGAGCCAGAGCTGGAGTTACAGAGGTCTTAGCCTCAGAGAATTTAATAAATAGAGCTATTGGGGCCTTGTACATAGATAACAGTAGACACTCTATAAGATGCAGTATAACATGAGTTGGAGCCAGATGTAACACAAATTGCTAAATGGTCTTATTAATAAAAAAAAAAAACAGAGCCAGATATTGGGGTGAGAGCTGAATGATCAGAGAAACAGAAAAGGCCACAGCCAACATAGCTCGCCAACTCTTTAGCTGATCTTGTTTCCACAAATCCTCAGATTGAAAGCCTCTGAGTTCTCACCCCTGAGGGTCTCAGTTGAACTGCTGCTTAGTTCCTGTCTCCTCACACCTTATATACTCTTCTCTACCCAGCCATGTCACTTCCTGGGATTAAAGGTGTGTGTGCTTTCCCAGCAAAGGCATCAGATCTCAAGTGCTGGGATTAAAGGCACATGCCACCACTGCCTGGCTCTGTTCCCAGTGTGGCCTTGAACTCACAGAGATCCAGACAGATCTCTGTCTCCCAAGTGATAGGATTAAGGGTGTGTGCCACCACTGTCTGGCCTCCATGTCTAATCTAGTGGCTGGCTCTGTCTTCTGATCCCCAGATAAGTTTGTGAGGGTACACAATATATTGGGGTACACAATATATCACCACAATGAGAATGATGGTGAACATTTCATCATAGCTGTGATTTTTTCAGAACTGACTGAGGGAAAAAATTCTGGCCAAGGAACTCTTCAAATTGTAAAGGCTGCTTATGGTGGCCACAATCACCCAGAAGCCTTTTGACTGTGTATGTGTTGAGATCTGGGGGGAGCTGTATTAGTACCCCTGAAAATACCTGGCTGCACCCATACCTTTCTGAGGTCCTCACCTCCTCACTCCATCCCTGTGGTCTCCTTCCTTTGGATTCTTTCTACGGGAATAGGAGACAGAGGAGCGGATCCAGCTGCTGCAGAGTGATCCTTTCTAAGACTCTTCCCCTTGAATGAGGGTCCAGGGCTGTCACAGCTACCATGCCACCAGCCCCAGAGCACTGTGTCAGCCTCAGGTTATCAGGCCATCTTGTGCAGAATCTCTGTATTAAATTTTTCTATTTACTTCAGTGGAAGATCTCATCCTCTCTCTTCTAGGGCTCTGACCAACATGGCTGACTGAAGAGAAGCCTGGTGGTGACTTTTTTCTCTGAGACCCACTCAGACTGAGGAACAGACATGCACAATATTGTTATGGTACTGCGGTGAGATGGCCCGTATACTGATGTTGGTGAAGATGGGTAATTAGAATGGGATGGTGCAGGGCTTGGGGACATGGTTCAGTGGGCAAATCACTTGCTATATAAGCATGATGACTGGAGATTGGATGCTAGTCCACATCAACATCATAGTGGTTGGTCCATTTGTAATCCTAGCACTCACAGGGCAGAGACAGGGCATCCCTGGAGCAAGCTTGATAGCTAAATTAGCCAAATTGGTGATTTGGGGGTTAAGTGGGAGACCATGCCTCAATATATAAAGTGAAGAGTGACTGAGGAAGATATTAGATGTCAGTCTCTGGCTTCCACACACAGGCACTAATGTGCATCCACACTCACAAACACTTACGCCCCATACATGTGGGCACACCATATGCACCACTTGCACACACAAAAGGAGAGCACTTTGGCATCAACCTCTGACCTTCACACACACTTGCATGGATGAGCACACCTGTATACATATGTGCACACATGTATACACCACATGTGTGCGTGCACACACACACACACACACACACACACACACACAGAGAGAGAGAGAGAGAGAGAGAGAGAGAGAGAGAGAATGAGATGATGATGTTCTGAAATACATGGGCAGTAGCAAAAATGCGCACTCAAAGAAGAAAAAGCATGCACTCAAAGAAGAAACAAGAGAACTGTTTATGTCAATCAACATGGCCACACACATGGATTTATACATACAAACACACACATGACAGCACTTCAATAGAGCATGTATTCCAAGCCTGTCACACCCTTGTGGAGGGCCCTGAGGTAGATAAGGGAGGAGGGGATAGAGAGGCAGGTGGCTCTGTAGGGTATAGCAACATAAGTAAGACAGGAGCTGCTTCCTCACAGACAGACTCTAATTATACCCCGACACCGGAGAGTGTAGAGAACTGAACTCGCTTCACTGGAAGCTCAAAAACCACACGCTATAAAGACCTGCCAGGTGCTGTTTTAAGTAGCCCATCAATCACAAAATGTCTGTGATTTTCTTACAATATATTTCTTCCAGTATTTTTATTGCTTTTGTGTTTTGCAGAAGCTTCATGCTGCCCAGAGAAACTGGAATGGATTCTTTCACTCTGTGTTATGGCAAAACACATGTTGCCATGGTTTCTGAAAACAAAATTCCAATGAGCAGATGGAGTGGCTGAGGGGAGCGCGTCTCATTGGTGTAGAAAAAGGGAGCAGACCTCAAGCTAAAATAGATGCATTTCAAGAAGTCCTGCCATGTAGAATTACACTGAATTACTGCCAACAGTATGGCGGTGCGCTAATTATTGTGTCAAACATTCTTAATTGATATATATCTCATAAAAATTAGCAAATTCAGTACCAACGTTTAGTGTACAATATGCTTTATTTTAGTCAGTAATATTTTTAAACTTAGTGAATGTTGGATAGGCATAGATGGAGCGAAGGGATCAATTTAGAATTCACTGTGAATGCTGATGAACTATGGAACAGTTTGAAATGCTGAAATGAATCGATGGAGACTGTCTCAGTCACCAGTAGGATCTGAATTGTTACTTAGGTAGAGAACTTGGAATATCCAGGAGTCACGAAGTGAGAAAGAAAGTTGGTAGCCCATTATCACCCACACTGTTTTCCTCAGTGCCATTTACTTTTAGTGACCACGCAGAGGGAGGGCTGTATTTCCTTGCCTCCTTTGCCGCTGTGTGTGGTCATGTGGCTAAAGTCACAATGCAGATCAGGATATTGTACTTTGGTATGTTTTACACTGTGTGTGTGTTTGTGTGTGTTGTGTATTTGTGTATGTACTTCTGTTTGTATACGTGTGTGCGGTATTTGTGCGTTCATGTGTGTGGAGGCCAAGAGTCAACATCTGGTGTCTCTTATCCCTCTCCACCTTAATTAATTAACTAATGTATTTATTTATTGCTTTTTCTATCATGTAGTCCTGGCTGTCCTGGAACTCTCTTTGGAGACCAGGCTGGCTTCAGACTCACAGAGACCCACCTGCCTCTGCCTCCCAAGCACTGGGATTAAAGGAGTGTGCCACCGTGCCCGGCCTTCCACCTTGATAGAATTTCTCACTGAACCTGGAGCTTACAGATTGGGCTAGACTGGCTGGGAGTCAAGTATGTGGGATTCTCCAATCTCAACCTCCCTGTATATCACCACACCACCCAGCAGTTTTTATTCTTAATATGGCTTCTGGAACTCAAACTCAGGACCTCATGCTTCTGCAGCAAGCGTGTTATGTTGAGCCACCTCCCCAACCCCTGTCTTGTTTGAGACAGGATTTCACTCTACAGCCAGACTGGCCTTGAGTTTGTGATCTTCCTGTCTCAGCCTCCAGAGTGCTGGAGTTGGAGGCATGTATCGTCCTCCCTACCTCTTTTTCCTTCCTGAAGCTTTCCTTAGGCTCCAGCAGCCTGCACTCCTGGCTGTCTTCTTTGTTTATGTCTCCTGTTTGGTTTCTGGGAAATGGGTGCTGCTCAAGCTTCTGGGTTTGGTTTTGGTGTGAGAAAACCTACTTCCGTCTAGAGTGAGTGAAAACTGCTTGGAGTTTGCTTGCCATTTGCAGAGAATCCTAACTCTAACTGATGTGTTACAAGTTCTCAGGGCTGGGGAAATGGTTGGGGGCAGTGACTCTGCTGGTAAAGTGCTTGTCTTACAAGCGTGAGGACCAGGCTTTGACCCCCAGAACCTATGTTAAAAAACCAGATGTAGTGGTACAGACTTGTAGTCCCAGCAAGTGGTGGGAACAGGTGGATCCCTGGGGGCTCGCTGGCTAGCTACCCTTGCCTAATCACCAAGTCCCAGGACAGAGAGAGACACCCTGTCTTTAAACAAACATGATAGATGGATCTGGAGGAACCACATGTGAGGTTGACCTTTGGCAACACACACACACACACACACACACACACACACACACACACACACAGAGAGAGAGAGAGAGAGAGAGAGAGAGAGAGAGAGAGAGAGAGAGAGAGTCAGTCAGTCAGTCAGAGAGAATCAGAGAGTCAGAGAGACATAGAGAGACAGAGAGAGATAAAAAGTGACAGAGAGAGAGATAGAGAGAGATTGAGGGGAGCTGTTATAGAAAAACACAGTTGCTATCACAGTTACAAGTGTCAGTAGTGAAACTCATAGTTCACATTCCTAGTTCTCAGTGTTCTGGAGAAATCCAGTCCCAAAAGCACTTTGAAACTCACAGGAGGCAGCCCGACCAAGACATTGAGGACTGTGAAATGCAACTTATTGGGGTCTTACTGCCAGAGCATGTCTTGGGCAGTAGCAAGACAGGTGGATTCCTGTGATTTGGGTCATGGGGAAGGAAATTCAAAGGTGACTTTAATTCAAGCTGGAACTAGAGTGTGGCTGGCTTATTTCAAGTTAACATTCAGAGTACCAGGCAGGGTCCAGCACACAGCTGAAAGTCCTGTTTACCATTCTAATTGTTTTGTTTATTGATTGGGCACTAGAAGATGGGATGGTGGGGTGGAAAGACAGACCAGGGTTACCTTCTGGCAGTCATGGTTGTTACAATTCAAGATGGCTTGGTCAAGCTGGATCTTTGTAGTTTATTAACATGCATGCTGTTCTCTGGCCATTTCAGACATGCCCTAGGATGGGAAGGAGTGTCACTGTGGTCAGAGTTGTATAAGGAGCGATTAGCTTCCCCCTTGGGAAGGAATCTCTCACAGTGATGGAGTCCTTTGACATCCATCTCCTGTTACTTAGCAGAGTCTTCACTCTGCTGCAGTGCCACAATTGGGGCTTCCAACATCCTGAATCCAAAGCATCCCTCTTCTCTGAGGATCCTCGCCCGTGTCCCCTAGCTAGCACAGGGCATATCAACTTGCCCAAGACAAACCAGATACCCAGGTGTCACCCTTGACCTGCCTCAGCCATAAGCTCCCCTTCTTACACCATGGCTCCCCAGAGTCCACACTAATCTGCCTTCTGACAGGCTCCTTGTACCCGCTCTCGTCCACCTCTGGCCTGTCATGAGGCACAGTGACCATGCTGTTTTCTGCTCGGAAGGTTTCCACTTGCCCTCAAGTCCTACACTCTTCAGTGTCCAAGAGTTCTTGCACAGCTTGTTCTTCTGACCTTGCTGGAGCTCCTCAGCTCTTCTCTCTGTGGCCTGCTCTGCAGCCACACTGGCCTTTTCCGGTTCTTTCTATATGCCAGGGCCTTCGTACATTTTGCTCTATCTTCCAGAAACATTGACTTTCTCCTTCCGCATCTTCAAAACTTACAGGATTCAGTTCCCACATCTCAGGAAGCCTGCCCAGTCCCTTCTAATGGGGTATGGTTCCAGTGTTAATCTTTCAGAGAGGGGTAGATGGTGGTTAATTTTGATGCCAGCCTGCCTTCCCTCTGTCCCTTGGCATGGTGCATTATTCTTTGCTGATGTCCTTGGACACCAGCTTCCAGGTTCTGCTGCCTTTGGACCCCAAGACTCTCAAGAGGTATCAAGCACCAGTCTCTTCTTGGAGCTGTGTCTGAGGCTGCCAGCTTCTTGGACTGAGCTGCTATTGTCCTCTCTGGCTCTCCAGCATGCAGATGTCCAGTGTGGAACCGCAGCCTCTGAGGTTCTGCAGACTGTTCTAATAAACCCCTTCCTGTTTATTATTATTAGGAGTTAGTAACTCCTCCTCCAGGGTGCTTTGGTTATTGTCCCTCTGGCAAGCTTTGACTATCACAGGCTGGGGCCATTTTTGCTCTTTGTCTTCTTGGAACCCAGTCAGAGCCAGGTTCTTAACTCATGCTGAGGGATACATTTGGCAACTCTAGGATGATACCAGCATTAAAACCCAATTGCCTTCATCATGTATGATTCCGAGGAGTTACATAGGAGTGATGTGCTCAGCTATCATGCTAGGCTTTACTTCCAGCTGCACTTTGTGGAAATATAGTTTGGCACACATAACACATCATTCTTCACCTCAGCATTCTGGTACACACAGATGCCAGGAGGAGTCTTTGGAGATGTGGATCACCATTGAATGTATCTTCAAACTACCACCCAGCCCCCATTTTGGTGGAACAGCTGTCCCTATAATTACTAAGCCTGGTGGTGTCATTGAACACAAGGCACACACTGATCTGATAAAGGACAGCTCCCAAACCAAGTGCCTCTGATAATCAGACTCTGCTTCATGTCCCCTTTGATTTCCAGTCAGCATGGTGCTGGCCCCACATTAGACACCAGCAGATATGCCTGAATCAATTTAATGATTGAAAGAACCAGGCTACAAAATATTCTGTCTAATCTATCATCTATCACTGACTTACATTAGTCATCTACAATCTACCTATTATCTACTTGTCTCTCATCTACCTACCAATTACCTAGACTATATTTGATCATCTATTCATTATCCTCTATATCATTTATCAATCCACCTGCCATCCACCTATCCATCTATTATTGGTCTTTATATTATCTCTGTCTATCTATCTATCTATCTATCTGTCTGTCTGTCTGTCTGTCTATCTATCCACCCATCATCTATGTCTCATCTGTCATCCTTCAATCATCTATCATTTTTCTGTCATCTATCATAACCATCTGTCCTAGTGTGCTTTCTACGGCTGTGGCTTAAGTCATTGGCTTTAAGCAAATACCCACTGGACTTAAGCTGGAAGCAGCTGTTTCTGTTTGCATGGACTGAGGGCTGTCTGGTACTTGGGTGATCTTGGCAAATGACACTAGTCAGTCACCTTACGCTCCACGTATTTAATATCCATGGTGGCTTAAATGCAGGTTGGCCCCCATAGACTCCTGTATTGGAGCACTTGGTCTCTGGTTGATGGTGTTATTTGGGGAAGTTATGGAACCTCTAGGTGATGGAGCCTTGCTGGAGGAGGCACCACACTGGAGACAGGCTTTAAGGGTTTATGGCTTCATTTCACTTTCAGTTCACTCTTTCTCTGCTTCCTGTGTGTGGAAAGACACATGATCAGCCAGCTTCTAACTCTTGCCGCCACTGCCATGCCTCCCCTGCCACTGTAGACTCTCCCTCTGGAACTGTAAGCCAAAATGAACTTTCTTCTAGAAATCTCTTTGATCATGGTGTTTTATCACAGCAATAGAAAAGTAATAGAGCCATGTTTTCCAACATGAGAGAAGAAAGGCCGTTCAGAGCTGTAGGTGAGCTAGTAGGAACACCCTGCCATCAGTCACAGGTGAGCTGGTAGGAACACCCCACCATCAGTCACAGGTGAGCTGGTAGGAATACCCTGCCATCAGTCACAGGTGAGCTGGTAGGAATACCCTGCCATCAGTCACAGGTGAGCTGGTAGGAACACCCCGCCATCAGTCACAGGTGAGCTGGTAGGAACACCCCGCCATCAGTCACAGGTGAGCTGGTAGGAATGCCCCAGAAGCAAGGCAGTCTACACTTGTTCTATCAGATGCTCAGCTGTCTGTGTGTCTCCTCAGAGCTCAGGGCCTATAGGAAAGAAATTTGAATTTGGCCTATGCAGTGGAGATTATCTGCTTCTGAGTTCAGAGAGCCAGGGAGTCCCAGCTGCCCTCATCCTGCATGTTTTCTTGCCAGGGTATGTCAGGGAGGGACTCAATTCAGAGCGTGTCCCCTTCTTTGCCAGCCATGTTGCCTGTGTGTGCAAGCGTGTGCACTCAGAGGCTAGAGCTCAGTCTGGAGTGTCACTCCTCAGGAGCCACCCACCTTGTTTTTTTAAGACAGGATCTCTCACGGCGACCTGGGACTCACCTATGGCTAGGCTGACTGGCCAGTGACCCCTAGGTGTCCTAGGTCTGCCTGCCCTGCCAGGGTCACAAGCACATGCTATCACACCTGCTTTCTTCAATGTGGGCTCCGGGGCTTGAACTCAGATCATCATGCTTGCATCTCCCCAGCCCTGCCTGCAGTGTTTCTCTGAAGACAGCTGTAGGATTGAGGCTCCTGATCAGAAGCTTCTTTGTTTTACAGACACCTTTTCCCTCCTCCTTTATTCTGCAAACGGGAAGTAAATTTAGGAGAGGTCTAATCTGGGAGAACAAGGAACAGAATTCAATGGCATGAATGGTGTGAAGTAGCTTCCAAATGAGGAACGCTTAAAGCGGTGTTTAAAATAGAGGTAACTGGTCACACAGAGTGAGGACTAAAGAGGGATTGCTTTTTTTCCCTGATGGAATCTGTCAAAACCAACTTGTTTCCAAGCTTTTCTTTGCTGCGTCACAGGGGAATGATTCCATCTATTTTGAGCTGTATTTTGAGAGAAGGTTGGGGTGTGTTAGAATGCCAATGCTTTGGTGTGTGTGCACATTCTGGGGTTCAGGTCTCTTCTGGAAAGAAACTAACTAGTCCTAGGTCAAAAACCTTGGGCATTTGATCAAAGGAGCCCTGGATTGGGAGAGTTAAGACCTGTGGACATGAGGTAGCACAGCTCTGAGGAGGAGACAACACTCCTTCAGGATAAGGACTGGGGCTGTGTCTAGGGGCACAGATTTGTGGTTGAATTACTCTCTCATGGTCTGGCTAACCACCAGGGAGACCTCGATAATGCCTCCCAATGTCTCCAAGCAGGGAGACCAGCCAGTTCTGGGGGAAGGAGGCCAATGAGGTGACCTATTTATGCAGCACCTGGAAAATCAGGAAATTGAAAAGAAAATGTCCTTTCCCAAGATGTATCCTGTGTCAGAGTCCTTCGCTGGCCACACTAGCCAGGTTCTTGGGAGGCCTCTTTCCAGCAAGGCTTTGATTTCTTGGTTTCTTTGGAACACACTTGCAGCTTCAGCATTTGAGAGATGGCCTTACCCTCCATGCCCCACCTCTAGGTAAGGCCCAGTCACCCTGGCCTGCCTTCAGCAAGAATTCCGTTAGTGGGTTCAGCCAGAACCCAGTTCTCCTGGTGTTTCCTCTTATAAACTTTATATTCACTGACAAATCCCCCCCAGCTCCCCTCCCACTACCTGCTCTGTGCAACAAATTCTCACTTTCACTATCCGTGAGAGTTTCTTCCCTCTGTTCTCCTTTGAAGTCGTCCCTTCATCTTGCCCCGCTGCCTCTGCTAATAGTCACTGGACAAATGACTGCACACATGTGCTGCTTTGGTTCCTCCACAGGTTCCTTTGCTAGAAGCATGATCCTTAGTGTGCAGAAGCATGATCCTTAGTGTGCAGAAGCATGATCCTTAGTGTGCAGAAGCATGATCCTTAGTGTACTGGCTGGAGGCGCTGGAACTTGGAAGAGGTGAGGCCTAGTAGCGATGAAACTGCTCTCTGAAAGAATTAGTACAATTTTTGTGGGACCTTGGTTAGTTCTCTGGAGAAAGCTATACAAAAGCAAGACTGGCCCTTCCTTGGTCACGTGGGCACCACATCCAAACATGTGATCTCACTGTCTTGTGAGCATTCCTGCCATGATGTGTGACCTGAGAGTCGTAAGCTGAAATAAGCTCTCCTCCCCAAGTTGCTTTTGGCTACGGTGTTTTATCACAGCAATAGAAACCCTGACTGAGACAGCTTTCCACCATGTGGTCCCTATGCCGTGAGACTGTGAGCCAAAGCTCTTCCCCCTTAAGTTGCTTGGTCTGGTACCTGGCCACAGGGAGAAGAGAAGTAACTAACACTTGGAGGCTGTGTGCAGGATTCCTCCCCTGACCTGGTACCCTCCCTCATCTTCTTTTTAATGTCTTATTCAATACTTACACTTGGCAACAGCCTCCTGGTTGCTGAGAGAAGGAGGAGGATGTCTTCGAAACTATGGGTGTTTAGGGGCTGGAGCACATATTGCTCCTATAGACCTGGATTCAATTCCCAGCACCCACAGTGGGCAGCTTTCACAGCCACCTGTAACTCCAGTCTAGAGCACCTGACACCTTTGGCCTCTGAGGGCACCTGCATTCATGTACACACACATGTATTCATGAACACACACACACACACACATACACATACACACACACACACACACACACACACACACACACACACACTAAATAAATCTAAAACCAAGAAGTCCTTAAGTTTCCCTGGGTGCTCCACACACCTAGCATCCTCAAGTCAGGTAGGTCCCTGAAGACTGCTTCCAGGAGGCTTTCCTAAACAGCGTCAGGAAACTCTGTTAGAGATGAGACTCCATGCCACATGCAATGGGGCACTGTTAGCACAGAATGCCTTGGCTCTTAATTTTTACTCTTTCACCTTCATGGAGTATAAGTTCTCACTACTTCATGATATAAAATGTTAATACCACCTAACTCTAGTGATCCAGTTATAACCACAACACCTCTACAAGTGTGTTCAGGCTTCCTTGTTTGACTGTCTACAGGCTCCAGGGTTTGTTTCTGAAGGAGATCTGAATGACCCTGTGGCCATTTCTCATGGGGAGGGCATGTATGGAGCGTGGGGCATGTGGATGGGTCACTAGAGGGATCCTGGAGAGCATGTCTTCAGGGAGGTGCAAGCGGAAGTCAGGGAGAGCCAGCCATGTGGCAGATCTCCAGGTGTCTTCCTTGGGGTCTGGAGCCTGAACACAGGTTCTGGGAGAGCGTCTGTTCTAAGTGACAGAGTTCAAGAGTCAGGGAGGAGAGTATTATCCTGGTGTAGCTAAGGCTGACTCAGGAGTTCAGAGCAAGAAGTGGAGTTAGGGCTGGTGAGCCAGTCCCCTGCAAGCTGAATTTTCTCAGGGGTAGTCTACATTCTCGGTTGTATACTACTTGTTTCTTTTCTGTTTTGTTTTGTTTTTGAGATAGTGTTTCTCTGTGTAGCCCTGACTGTCCTAGAACTCACTCTGTAGACCAGGCTGGCCTCGAACTTAGAGAGATCTGCCTGCCTCTGCCTCCCCAGTGCTGGGATTAAAGGTGCACGCTACCACCGCCAGCATACTACTTGTTTCTTAAAGCTGCTTGAATGAGTCCATTTTCTGTGGCTTTAATAACCCATGGCTGGGTACCTTATAAAGAAGTTTGTTTAACTCCCAGTGTCCTGCTGAGGATCTCTGGCTGTTTTATATCTTGTGGAGAAGGTGAGAGGACACAGACAGCGGTATGTGCACCAGCAAGGAAGCCAGAGACTGTGGAGGAGCCAGTCCAGTCAACCCATCTCCACCACATACAATCCACTTCTGTGAGACAGTATTATTCATTCCAAGATGGGGATGTCCCTCACCTGATTATTTCCTCCCAGGCTCTACCTCTCAAAGGTCACCAGCTGTCAACATCCCCTCACTGAGGGCCAGGTTTCTAATGGGTGACACAGAAGGCCAACACCATCCAAGTTTGAGCACATCCTGGTGAGAAAGCAGCTCTCTCTTGAGGATTAAGGTGAAAAGGCAGGTGATGGTATGGACAGGGAAACTGAGGCAGGGATGACTTTAGTAGAGCTGTCCATCCACACTCCTGGCATGTCTCTATCCCTCTAGGATCTAATTTTTAACTTCTGGATTTTCAAAAATCTCAAAAGAAAAAACAGCCTTTCCTCAGTCTCCAGGCACAATATTGCTCGAAAGGCTGCGCTCCTATCTGTTTGGACATTTGTCTATCAGGCACCCAAGGTGGCTAAGATGAACAGGTGTTATGGATCCACTGTCTGCGATCACTGGTAGAGGCTGGAAGAGCAGGAGTTGAAGGCCAGCTTTGGTTACATAATAAGTTCGAGGCTAACCTGGGTTGAGATCCTGCCTCACCACCATGAACCCATCATCTTAAAAAAAATAAAAATAAAAAAGAATAGCCAACCAAAACAACAAAAGCAGCAAAAGAAATTCACGGATGCAGAGATTCCTCCGACAATGTGGAATGTGGCAGGGGCTCAGGAAACTGGTACTTCTGTGGAAATGATTTTGAAGGGACTGGGGATTTGATGTAGTGCCTGGACTTGTGTGGATTCCAGACAAGGACATTAGCTGCTGGAGACAGGGGAGATTCCTGAAGCTCGTTACAATGGCCTCCTTCTTCCCTCTGGGACTAGGTGTACTTCTAGGGAGTGAGCTGCTGTGTTACGGAGGTTTTACTCTGGTAATTGCAGTTCACTTAGTGCACATTTGAGTAAACGACCCAGACATAATCAGGGCTGTTGAAAGGGGCACGACTGGGTCCTACCTCAGCAGAGGATGCATGGTTTATCCTCACCTTTCACTTCTAAGAAAAAGTCCAGTTGTCTTCTTCTTTGGGTGAGGATGATGGGGACTGGGGGAGTGCTTTGATGGCTGGGTAGGGGACTCGCTGGGCTGGCCCAGGGTGCCTCGGTGGAGAGGCGCTGGGCGATTTCCTATGCTACAAGTTCTTAGACTGGAGCTTCAGTAGCGATTCTTTTCCTGTTCCGGATCCACGAACCTCACAGGCAGTAATTGAAATGTTTCCTGGGGCTCCAGGGGTTTCTATGCATTGGGGATAGGAAGCACACTGCCTCCTTCTCTTGGGTTGAGACTCCTGATCTGCCAGTGTCTGCAGGCAACACCTACGCCCCTACAGCAGTCACTCGCCAGCAGCAGCCACATGAGCCTGCGGCACCCACGCCCCTGTAACACCTACGCCCCTACAAGCAGCCACACACCAGCAGTCCCCGTGCCTCATACACTACACCAGCCGCGCACCAGGAACACCCACGTGCACCTGCAGCACCCACGCACCTCTACATCACCCACACACCGGCAGCACCCACGTGCGCCTGCAGCAGCCACCTACATAAGCCCAGCTTCGCCACTGCCGCACCACCTCAAAGTGCGCTGGAGAGGATGCCATAGTCCGCAATAGTCACGATGCGGAGGGTTAGCTCCATTTACTGAACCACGGGGCTGCAAGGGAGGGTCTCAGGACACCGAGCCAGAGGGAGCCGAGTCAGAGAGCCCAGGCACTTATCCCACTGAATTACAAAAGAATTTTAGGCTCCTGCTGATGAGGAATTGGAGGGTGGGGCTGGAGCAACCCAGAATTGACCCCTGTGGTGACTGGCGCCTCACATTGCTGGAATTCAAGGCAGGCAAGAAGGGGCAGAAGTCAGACCTGCGGGTTCAGCTCAGCGTAGAGATGAAAACAATCGCTGCCTTTCTTAAACTGAAGCCACAGCACTGTTATTAGCAGGAGAGAAAAGTCCAAATGGCTTGCGACAATTTAAACTGTTTTGCATTCTCAAGTTTATTATTTCTTCTTTCTTTTAATGAGGTGGCTGGTGAAACCCCTTTCAACGATTTAAAAATAGACTAGCTTTCAAAATGTATTTTAAAATGTCTGCCTAATGTAAACAGTGTTAGAATTTAGTACTATAAATAGCTTTTTGAATTATTTATACTTTCAAATTTTTTTCATTGTAATCTTGAGGTTAGTCTGTTGGTTTGGGTAAGAAGAAAATAAGTAAAACACAAGTATTTCTCCTTAAAATTGAATATGCAGTATTAAAACCCAAACAATATACTAAGAGGTAAAGTTTATGTGTATGTTACAATATCAGCCTGCCTGGCAAGATGTGCCCACCTGTAAAATACTGGCACTAAGGTTATGGCACTACTTCCTGACTGGATTTGAGGCCTGTGCCACAGAAGGGAATTCAGGCCTGGTCCTGATTAAAAGCCCATGGCTCAAGAGGTCACAGGTTCTAGGGAGGAACCTTCTACTGCTGTTTTGCTAAACAACATGTTGTCAAACTATCCCTACACTAGTACCTGTTCTCAACCTTGGCCAAAGATGCTTCTCTCTGCAGTGTGCAGTACTTAATGCGGAGGTAAGACTCACAGATGGTCAGAGTGCTGAGAGTAAGTGACGGCTGAGTGCCCAGCCTAGTGGGACATCTGTACCACCCTCCAGGCCACGTTCTGGGAAACTCTGGGAAGAGGGGTTGGGAAAAATATAAGAGCTAAAGGATAAAGATGAAAGCTATACAATTCTGTATTCAGGATGTGACTCGGCCATTGTACTCAAGAGCTTACTCCCGCTGTGGTTATCTGCACATGTTTAGTCAACATCACAGCAGGCAGGGCTAACTGAACTCAGTAGGACGGACACACACACACATACACACACACACACACACACACACACACACACACACACACACACACTATATGTAGTTTTTGGGTGCCTGGGGGATTAGGAGGAGAGAGTTGTAGGTAGATGAGATCAAGACACATTGTTTACATGTATAAACTTGTCAAAGAACAAATAAAAGATACTAATAACAAATGTGAGGTTTAATCCATGTGTTTTCTTCTTTAGCCTGTTGATATGATGGGTTAAACTGTTTTTCAGATACTGACTCAGTCTTACATCCCTGTAATAAATTCCACTCGGTAGTATTCTACAGTTCTTTGCACACATTGCTGGATCCAATGGAATATTTTATTAAAGGGCTGTGCTCATGAGGTATTCATAAGATGAGAGAAGTTGGGTGTAGCTTTTCTCTACTGCTTTTTGTCTAGTTCTGGTCTCAGGATGGTAGAATTAGTTAGAAACCATTTCACTCCAGTTTTCTGGAAGAATCCACAAAGCATGAATCTTAATTTAATGATTGCACCAATGAAAATATCTGCTTTGGCAAATCCTTTTCTGCAAGCTTCTTAACTACCAATTCAAATTCTCTTTCTTTTTTTTTTTTTTTTTATTTATTGTGTTTTTTTTGGCAAAGTTTTTAATATTGACTTCATTCATTCATTCGGTCATGATCAAGTTCATTGGCTTTGTGTTGTCTCTTGATCACACCTTTTGTCCTGCCACCATCACATTTATTTTGACCACCATTTACCAATAGCTTCTTGAGAGAGACACCAAGATACATGAGACCTTATTTCCTAATGTAATCATTTGGTGTTATGAATTTAACTTGGCATTGTTAGTCACGTCTGATCAGTTTCACAGACTATGTTGCTAGCTCAGTATGTAGCCTGGTTCCGTCGTACCACAGGTGCAGCAGCTTCTGCGTGCCTTGCAGGCCAAACCTGGGAAAATACCTGCCTCGATGTCTCTGTTTGAGCAGGGTATCTTTACAGTTCTTTTTGTCTGGTCATTCTCTTCTAAAGACCTCAGAAGACTCAGTGGATGGATTCTTAGTCTGAAGGACCTTTCCTGTTAGCTTGGGGCAAGGCAAGTGGCTTCTCATTAATGGTGCTAATCTCTTTAACAATTGCAGGTGCTTTGTCTTCAGCAGCTTTGTCTGTGACTGGATTCAAGCTCATTTCCTTGTCAAGCTGCACATTCCACACATCTTTCTGCTCCCCACATGTCTGCTTTTAGTTACTATAAATCTGACTAAGAACAGTGAGTAGTAACTATGTGACAGTTTGGCTGTTAGGCTGTCTTAAAAATTCTTCTGCAAAAAAAAAAAAAATTAGTGTATTTCTTTGGATTCAACCTTGTTCAAAAAATTAAAATAACTTACTCTTCTACTTATGTATATTGTGTGTGTGCATGGTATACCATGCCTGTGTGGTAGTCAGAGGTTGTGGAGACAAGGAGAGGGCTTTGGAACCCCTGGAGTCAAAGTTATTGGCAGTTGGAGCTGCCTGATGTAGGTACTGGGATTCAAACTCTTAACCACTAAAGCCCAGTTCCTGATGGGGTCCTAATTCCTTTCTGAAACCTCCATAGACTGAATTCCTGTTGGGATTTGTGATGGCTATTCTTAGTTGTCAACTTGACTACATCTGGAATTAAAACCCAAATGACTGAGCACACCTGTGAGAGATATTTTTCTTAATTAAATCATTTGAAGTGGGAAGTCCACTTCTAATCCGGATCTTTGAGGTGAGAAGATCCACCTTTAATCTGGACCACACCTTCTCCTGGCAGCCTGTATAAAGGACACGGAAGAAGGAAGCTTGCTCTCTCTTTGCCTGCTTGTTCTTGCATTACTCTTGCTAGCAAGTCCACGCCTACATTGGCATCAGAGCCTACTTCTTTGGGAATCTGGAGTACACTGTAGACCAGCTGAGACATCCAGCCTCTTGAACTGAACTATTGGATTCTTGGACCTTCCATTGGTAGACAGCCATTGTTGGACTAGCAGGACCATAGCTTGTGTGTGGATAGGTGCACGTGTGTGCAGATGCCTGGAGGCCAGAAAAGGGTACCAGATCCTCTGGAGCTGGAGTTATAGGTGTTGTCAAATGTGGGTCCTGGGACCTGAACTCCAGTCCTCAGTAATATCAACAAATGCTCTTAAACCATTGAGCCACATTTCCAGCCCCTATTTTTAAAAAATACCTAGATTTTTTAAAAATAATTTATCAAATTTGGATTTTAGCTTCTTAGACTCAGCTCAGGAACCTGGGTATTAGTTCTTTGAATATCTTTTCAACACTTCTCTCATGTGACCCCAGTAATGTTAATGCTAGACTTTTCGTTGCTACCTCACAATTGCCTGAAGCTCTGTCCATTTCTCAGTTTGTTTTATCTCTGCCCTTCAGGCTGACCACATTTTGTTAATCTGTCTTCATGTTTATTGATTTTTATCTTGTTATCACTGTTCTCCTTGTTACTGAGTCCTCTTGGCGAGTTAACATTGTTTCAATGAGTCCTATTTTTTTTTCTTGAGTTATGTTTTTCATATAAGTACCTTTTGTCTCTTTGTATAACTTATATTTCTTGGTTGAGATTTTCTATTGTGAAATTTGGTTTTAAGATAATTTGCAGCGGTTGACATTGGCTCTTGGTTTATCCGACAATTTTCATTTTTGTACTGTATGGAGACATGTTCGGTCTTGCCTTGCTCCTGACCCTTGTCAAGCCTTCCCTTTCACTGGCCGGCCATCTTATTTGGGTCTGATCAGCTTTGGTGGGCTACAGTTCCTAGGGCAGTTTTCGGAAGCTTGAAGTGATACTCTGGTTGGCCTTGTGCCACCAGCCTCCACAGTGGCCTCCGTTCCTGTCGTCTGTAGGAGAAGCCTCCTCTGCAGCAGTCTGGGGGTTCTGGGGCCAGAGGGGATGTCCCTGTGTCCATGTCAGTGATAACTTCGGCTGGAAAGTGAGGAGATGCTGGCTTCACCATTTCTGGCCCTGGGGGTTTATTGTCCTAATTGCTTGTGCCTGGCTGTGGAACTGGTCACTGAGGCTCTGAAGCTGCCGGAGTGAACAGAATCAGCCACTTAGTGCTCCAGGAGTCCCTCCCCCCCCATGGGTCCATACTAGGTTATTGGGCATCTCTTTTTCTGGTTCTTTTGGATGGAGAGAGTAGGAGTATTATGTTTAGTCCACTTTATTGTTGTCTTATTTTTGGTCTCTTCTTTCTCTCCCTCCCTCCCTCCCTTCTGATATCAGCTATCAGGTGAGTTCTTTTTCCTCTCATCAGTTAAAAAATTAAAAGACAGGAAAATGGCTTAGTGCAATGTGGAAATAAGGTTTATTGACAAGCATTATGGATTTCTTGAGTACAGAAGGGGCCCCAGAGCTGGGGAAAACACCAACCCTAAGGAGTTTGGATTTTTATTTGGGTTTAGGGTGTCCTACTGGTGATTCCCTCCTCTCTCTTTTTTCTATTGGTCTAAAGCTGTCTGTGGGGCCCCTTCTGTAGCAGGGATTGGTTCTGGCTCTGTAACTGATGATTGGCTGGGCTGAGAGTGGGCACCTCAACCTTCTCTGTTCTTTGTGGTATAACAAGTACAGAGAGACTCACTGTGTATGAGACATGGGCTACATTTCAGAGAAACAGAAACTTATTGCTGGGGACAAAAAACCCACAAAGACGTGAAGGCTTACTGCCCATTGCTGGGGGCAGAAAGTCATAACAAAATCTCAAACTGGGATGTGTATGTTCCTTATTCTTCCATCCTAGATCCGACAGCCTCCCCCCTCCCTCCCTCCCTTCTTTCTTTCTGTCTGTTGGTTCTTGGCTTCAGGCCTCTTAAGCATCCAGCTGACCCATGTGAGGGCTAAAAATAAAACACAGAGGCCTCACCACTGTGTTATCCCTTAGCCTCTGAAATCTGCAGTCACTTTTGAAAACATTTTTTAATGGACTGTAAGTCAGCTATGATCCCTTTTCCTCGTTTTTTCCTCTCCCACTTTTAGCATCTTTCCTGGCTACCTGTAAACTTATTTCTAGGGTCTGAGCTTTGTTTAGGGTGGAGTTGTGAGGGAACATGTCTATAATATTATCTTCTGAAAGTGGAAGCTGTACTTGATGTTTTAAAACATGGATTATTATCTAGTAATGTGTGGCCCTTGTGCTGGGTTTCTCTCTAGGCAAAAGAGCCTTAAGAAACAGCAGGTTTCCCTGAATGGCTTTCAGAGTTGATCCTAGGCTCTCAGGGCCGGGCACCCCAGGAGGCTTCAGTACATGATCAATTGTCTTCATTGATTTGAGCCTGTGGTAAGGCAGCCTATTATGGTGGTGACAGATCCAGGTAGACTCAGAAAACCCAAATTGTCTTGACCATGCAGCCAAATCTTGGGTTTCTTGAATTCTCTACTGATTTCTTCCCTAGAGTCTGAGACAGGTGTACTCCAACTGTACGCACTGGAGATTTGTTTGGGGTCGAGACTTCCTCCACAGTCCTGTTGCTCCCTCTACTCTGTGCATCTGTTCAGAGACAAGGGCCCCAGAAATGACTTAGAAGTGTGTATGTGTGGTGTATATGTGGTATGTGTGTGGTACATGATGTGTTTGTAGTGTGTGTGCTATGTGTATAGAGTATATGTAATATGTGTGCGTTGTGTGTACGTATGTGTGGGGTGTGTATGGGCATATGTGGTATGTGGCTATGTATCTGTGTATATATACATATGGAATGTATGCCTGTGTGTATTGTACATATAGTACATAGTGTATATGTAATAAGCATAGGTGTATATGTGTGGAATGTATATGGTTATATGTGGTGTGCGTGCTATGTGTGTGATGTGTTTGGTATATGCTCTGTATGTAGTATAGGTAGGTGTGTGTGGTGTGTGTATGCATATGTGAGGTGTATATGTGATATGTATGTGGTTTGTGTAAGTATGTATGGGGTATATGGGTGTGATACAGGCTTTGTGTATAGTATCTATGCTTGTGTTATTTGTGTGTAGGGGTGTATATGAGTTGTGTGTGTGTGTGTGTGTTGTGTGTATGTATATGTGGGGAGTGTGGTAGTATGTGGTGTGTGTGCACTGTGTATGTATGTAGAAGGTGTGTGTGATACATGGTGTCTGTGTGTGCTGTGTATGTATATGTGTGTGGAGTATATAGGAGTGTAGGTGGGTGCATGCTGTATGAATGTGGGAATGTGATGGTCACCACACACTCCCTCTGCATACAGGAGGTGGCTGTGGCTCTGGACTGTTTCTTCTTAGTATTTGAACTTGGAACAGCTGTGTGAGCTTTTATATCATTTGCATGTCTCCTGCATGGGCCAGGTTCCCTAGTTTCCTCAGCACTGTACCTCTGTAGTGTGGGCCGTTGACTAGGAGCTAATCTTATTCTGAGGTAGAGCTAAAACAAAGGTAGGTACTGGGCATGGTGGCATAGGCTTGTAATTCCAGTACTTAGGAGGTTGAGGCAGGAGATCCTGAGTTCAAGGTCAGTCTGGGATACATAGGGAGAACATGGTAAGACTTTATCTTTAAAAGGAGTCTAGCTGGGCAGCAGTGGTGCACTCCTTTAATCCCAGCACTCAGGAGGCAGAACCAGGTGGATCTCTGTGAGTTTGAGGCCAGCCTGGTCTACAGAGCAAGATCCAGGACAGACACCAAAACTACACAGAGAAACCCTGTCTCGAAAATCTAAAAAAAAAAAAAAAAAAAAAAAAAAAGATTGATGGCAATCCCTTGGATTTCAGAGTCAGAATCAGAATCAGGGCCACAGGGACTTGAGCCAACCTCTCAGCCCTTCCTCAACAGATGACCTGCATCTAGGTAGCTTTCTAGCCCAATGAGGCATAGTCAGATGGGCACTCTCAGCTCTTCGGCTTATGGGAACCCTGTGGGGCAAACATGGGAGGGCTCCACAGATGACCTGCTGTACAGTCAGTTCTTGGCAAGGGGTCGCTGTTCTTAGTTTTATTTAGGGTTGGTGACAAGTTCATGAAGGAATGGGTTCCTAAATCTGTGCAGGTGAGATACAAAGCCCACCATGTTCCCTCTCTACTCACCCAGTCTTTACAGTCCGTTAGGATGTGGCCAGCTGCAGCCCTGTCCTGAGGAAGCACCATCCCTCTGGTCTTTCCCTGGGAAGGTGTCCTTGTCCTTCCTCAAGGTCAGCAGCATTGTGCCGAGCTCGAGGGCTGGCATCCAGTGCTGAGCACTGAAGTGACCGGGCGTGGTGCATGGTGCAGGGGCTGTTCCACAGGACAGGCTTGCTACAGCGGCACACTGAGTCCTTTCCTCTGGGGGTTGGGAAGAGCAAGGTGATTAAAAGAGAGCTTCTGTGCAGACCCTTCACCCTATTCTCCTGCACTTTGCAGCTGTGTGGGTGTTGGGATCTGAGTGACACGGAGGAAGGACAACACAGGAATAACCAAGTCTTAGCCGAAAAGACAGGCCAGGGCCCATGGAATCCTACCAAGTACAGATTCATTTTCCAGTGGGAAACTTGGAGACGCTTTCTGAATCCGGGGAGTGTCTGGAGTGAAGTTTGACACTTACTGGGATGGTTGATGTCCGCAAGAACGAAGGTCCTGCCATGTTAGCTCTCTGCTCTGTGTCACACTTTCCAGAGTCCTGGTAGGTAAGGGTGAAGAAACAGTTCCCAAAGCAGCGGAGAAGGAGGTGGGAGGAGCAAGTCCCCAGCAGCCAGTGTTCTTTCTGGGCCAAATGAAGGCTAATCTTGGCACCTACCTTGACATCCTCTGGAGTGCTTGGGCTTGCCTCCGGGGCTTTACCCCTTCTGGTCATATACACCCTGCCTTCTCAAGCTGCACCATGGGACACAAAGCAGGCTCTGTAGGGGAGAGGTACTCTGGTGCTGGATACTGTAGTCACCTTCTGCTACTGAGAGAGTGGCCAGAGATTTGAGGGTAGGGCCAGCATGATGTTCCAAGACAGACAGCACCCTCCCCGAAGTGGGCAGCGATGAGCCTCTGTAGGAGGAGTTTTAGGGATCTGTCTGTCTCCATCTTCCCCATGCTGAGGTTATGGTCGCCACACTTGGTTTTCACATGCCTGCTGGGATCCAAGCTCAGGTACTTACGCTGTGCAGCAAGTACTTTGCTCCCTGAGCGCTCTCCGCTCTCTCCTCTGTTCTCCCTCTTTCCCCCTCTCCCCAACAGCAGCCTTCCCCAACCCTGGCCAGGAACAACTGCCCCACGGTACTGTCAGCATGGTCCTTTTTCTTTATGTGGCACCAGGAATTGAAGAAACAGGAATCTGGACACAGACCACTTAAAGAAATTACTGACAACGAATAAAACAGTTAGTGAAAGTTGGCTTGGTGGAAGGTTCTGGACTGCAATCAGGATTTCTGATGGAATGTTACAATCTGCCTGCCAGGATATGATTTCCGAGACATTGAAAGGGAGACTTCAAAAATATTTTGATTTGCTTCATTTGGGGCTTTCTAAACATTTACTATTTAAAATCTTTCAGATTAATGATTCAAAATGCCGCTTGTTGCAACGACTTATGTTTGGTGTCTACTTGCCATTTATAAATGTTCAACAAAGTGGGTCTCGTGTGGCATTTTGGTGAGGTTTGTAATTGCAGTTGTTGGTTTGTCTCGGGATTCTAGTGTCAAAGCCATAAGAGGATGATGAAGGCCCTTGAAAGGAAAGTTAATGCTGTTTCAAGGGGACAAAACACAATGGATAATGGGGGACAGTCCTTCTCTCTCTGGTCCACAGAGAGAGACCTCTCTAGTGAATGCATTATGAGATGGAGGTAAGGGGCCTAAATGAAATGTAAATATGCCTGCCAATACGGCCTCTCAGGCTAACACCCTCTCCAGGCTGCAGACACCACACTGATGTACTTATGGGGTCCCCCCTTAGCAACAGAGTTTCCATGGAAACACATTGTGACTTGCTGAGAGGAAGCGAGCAGGAGGAGTCTGCAGGAATTTCTCATTGAAATAATTACAGTCGCACTCCGTGTGCTGGGGAGATGAATGCACCATGACTTGTTTTCCAAATTCCTTTTCAATGCATGTTTGTGACAGCCTGCACCCAAAGGCTTGTCACAAATGCTTGCTATTTTAAACCTAGATTATATTGTATTTTTTGAAAAAAAAAAAA
>CABHPP010001653.1:0-13925 GCA_902168425.1 Peromyscus attwateri | reverse complement strand
TTCATGCATGAGAGAGAGAGAGAGAGAGAGAGAGAGAGAGAGAGAGAGAGAGAAAGAGAGAGAGAGAGAGAGAGAGAGAGAGAGAGAGAGAGAGAGAGAGAAAACACTATATGTGTATGCAACCCTAAAGAATTTGATAGAGTTTTGTGCTTTGGTTCAAATTCCATGTATAATGATAATTAAAAAAAAAACTTCATATATCACAGCAAAGTAGATCCTATTTGTACTGTAACTTTTGATTCTTTAGTAATTTAGGAAATTTGGGGCTGTTGTAAGAGGTTTTGTTTGTATGCTTAGACAATATCTGAAAAGGGATTGAAAAGAGAAAATGGCATTTAGTGAATTACCCCCAAGTCTTTGCAGTGAGAACTAGATTGTTATTTATGCATTTATTTTTGCGCTCTCTCTCTCTCTCTCTCTCTCTCTCTCTCTCTCTCTCTCTCTCTGTGTGTGTGTGTACATGCATGGACATGCACATATCTATGTACACATGTGTGTGCTGGTGCATTTGTATTCATGGATGGACTTGCATTTGGAAGACAGAGGCTCACACTGGCTCACCAGCTTCAGGAGCCTCTTCTTTCAATCTCCTCAGTGCTGGGACTACAACTGTGCACCATCACACCTGACTCACTCACATAGACTTTGAGTATCAAACTCAAGTCTCCAGGCTTGCAAAACAAGTAGTTCACCAAAAAGAGGTATCTCTCCAGTCTACAGGTAGGTACTTAACGTTCTTTTATGTATTCATTTTAAGATATGTTTGTGTGAGCTTGTATGGGTTTGTATGCACCACATGTGTGCAAGAGCCCGTGGAAGTCAGAAGAGTGCATAACATCTCCTGGAAATGGAGTTGTAGACAATTGTGAGCCACCATGTGGGTTTTGGGAACTGAGTCCAGGTCCTCTGCAAGAGCAGAGCACACTGATAACCACTGAGCCATCTCTCCAGCTTCAGATTGTTATTTTAGAAGAAGCTTTATATGAAAGGTGAAAAATGTAGATGTCTTCCTTGCTGTAGTCATGTACAGTATCAGCAGGCACAGGGGTTCTGGAAACAGTGATGAAGAACAGCCATCTTTGCACACCCTTTCTTAAACTCCTCATTTGAGGTTTTGTGTTGCTCTTTGGGAGTTCTGTTCTGTGCGGTTCTGGCCACTTGGCATCCTTGACTGAAGGTCTCAGGAGAGCTCAGATGCCTCGTCAGTGTCACTGCTTCTTGTCCTCCTTCCTGAGCCTGCCCTCTTACTGCATGGACCATTGTCCAGTCTCAGCACACGTCCCCTCCCTGTTCTAGCTCCATTTCTGTTGTTACTATAAAAATACTCTGGCAAAAGACAACTTAGCTAAAAATGGATTTGTTGGAACTCCTAAGTCCAGGTTATCATCCTGAGTTTTCCCATGTCAATTAACTTAATTAAGACAATGTAGATGATTCTTGGTTGAAGCTCTCTTTCCAGAAAATTTTAGGTTGTGTCTAGTTGACAGTTAAAGCTAACCATTACACTCAATTCTGGGGGAAGTCACCTGATGTGAGTACACTGACATTCGTGAACACATGGAGGGAAGGCTATTACAGAGGGAAGTGGGGGTGGGAGGGACCTCATGGAAAGGATGGATCCAGCCTGGATCCAGGCCTGCAGCCCCCAGCATACCCCTAGTGACTCCTGGTAGACACTTGGCTCTTGTTTTCCAAGACCCCAAAAGAATGGGAGAAGGACATTGCATTGTCTGTACCTTAGATCACCACTGTCCTTTGCTCTGACATTTTAGTTGAAGAAAGAAGAGAATGTTTAGTTCTGTTTGAATGTTTTGGAGGAATGTGGAAGACTTTGGAACTTTGGACTAGAAAAGTGATTGAATGATGTAAGTGGAGCTTACAGGGCCATTCAAGTGGGAGCCTAGAAGACTGTAGTGCTGAAAGTAATAAGGACTGTGGAGGCCTAGCTCAAGAGGGAAGCAGTTTTAACAGCAGTGGAACTAGAGACCATTCCTATGATATTTTGGCTAAAAAAAAATATGGCTGCTTTCTGCCCTTGTCCTAAGAACTTTCCTGAGGGTAAATTAAAAAGTAATGGGCAAAATTCTTTGTCACAATGTTTACTGCATAACGTTGAGTCTGTGGGGTGGTTATTACTGACTTTGCTTATGCAGGTCTGAAGTCAAAAGAGCAAGTTGGGGAGAAAGAAATACAAACTGTACAGTGTGAAGAAAAAAAAAAGCACTAGGAAGCTTAGTGGGACAGCCCAGGCTGAGTGAGAAGAGAGGCTGTAACTTAAAAAGATTTGAGTCCTTAAGGAGAGACCAGTTCTGCACTGGAGTAAAGAGAGGGGTGCCCTTGGGTGAGACCCACTCAGATGAGCTCCCACTTGTGAGAGATCAAAGATTTCTGATCCCAGAAAGCAATTGACTCAAAGCTCTGCTGCTAATGTGACTCAAGGTGGCCAGCATCTATCCCAAGCTGGCAGATGAACTCGGCAGTGTCATGTACACAGTGCTGGCTTTAGAGGCTTGAAGAATGCAAGAGTGAAGGGGGTCAGCTGCTTAGGCCAGGCAGTGTGAGGCAGGGGAGTCCCTACATGACTGTGAGATGTCATTTTGTGAGGCTGTGAAAGTGAAGCCTGGGTTGCAGTGAGGCCTCAAGCTGTTAGACAACAAGAAATAAAAAGACCAGGATAGGATTGAGTGAAATGGAGACTAAATGAACAATGTATAGAATCAATCAGGGAGTTGATTCTTTAGAAAAATAGATGAGATTGATGAACCCCAAGCTAACATAAACAAAAGAAAGAGAAAAGACCCAGGCTAATAGTTTATAGGCAAAATGGGGAGGGAATGCTACAACAGATTCCAATGTAATCCAGAAGATCATCAGCAAAGACTTTGAAAACTTAGATTCTAAAAACCCACATTTCCTAGAAGAAATGGATAATTCCCCCATGTGGCTCACCAAAATTAAATTAGGATATAGACAACTTAAACTGATCTATAGCAAGTAACAAGACTGAAGCAGTAATCAAGAGTCTCCTGAAAAGAAGAAGCCAGGTCCAAATGGATTCACTGAATTCTACTGAGCCTTTAAAGAGGGTTTAGGAGCAATATTCCATAAAACAGAAATGGAGGAACACAACCAAACCCACTTCATGAAGTGGCTCAGCAGGAAAAGGCACTTGCCACCATGCCCAAGGACTTGGATTCTATCCCCAGAACCCACATGGTTGAAAGAGAAGACTAACTTCCTTCAGTTGCCCATTGACCTTCATGTGTATGCTTCTATGACATGCATAAGTATGTGCATGCTCAAATGCATGTGCACACACACACACACACACACACACACACACACACAAGTAAATACAAACAAACAAAAGAGAAAACTCTATCTATGTCAACTTCTTTAATAAACAGAAAAATTCTCAATAAAATACTTGGAAACCAAATTTCAAAGCACACTGAGGGTCTAAAGAGATGGCTCAGTGGTTACAAGCACTTACTGCTCTTCCAGAGGACTCTACTTCAGTTTCCAGCATCCATGTTGAGTAGCTCATAACCACCTGGAACTCCAGGGGATCTGACATATTCCTCAAGAGTTTGGTACTGGCATACATCTTTCTCTGTCTCTGTCTCTCTGTCTCTGTCTCTCTCTCTGTCTCTCTGTCTCTCTGTCTCTCTCTCTCTCTCTGTCTCTCTCTCTCTCTCTCTCTCTCTCACACACACACACACACACACACACCACGGGGAGGGTTGTAAAATATATTCTTTGAAAGAACACATTGACAAGATCATACACTATGCCCAGGTTGGTTTCATTCCAGGGATGCAAACATTCATCATATGCAAGTCAGTCAATATAGTACAGCATATAGACTTACATACAGAGATTACATGATCACCCAATAGATACAGAAAGGCCCTTGACAGTATAATATCCCTTAATGATAAAAGTCCTGGTGAAACTGGAACTAGAAGGACTATACCTCAATATAATAAAGACTACAGACTTGTATCCAGCATACTAAATGGGAAAAAAAAGCTGTGAATATTGCAATCCCTTATCTCAAACTATGTTCCCTTATTCAAACTATTACAGAGCTACAGCAACAAAGCAGTACGGCACTGGTGCAAAAGTAGACCTAGATCATTGGAATAGGACAGAGGAACCAAAAGTAAATGCACACAGCTGCAGCTACCTAGTGTTTGGGAAAGGCGTCAAAAACATACATTGGAGAAAGGCCGGCTTCTTCAACAGATTGTGTTGGAAAAGCAAGACAAAACAGGCTGTCCACATATAAAAGACAAAACTAGTTCATACCTCTCATCCCATATTCAAATCAATTCAAAATGGATCAAAGACCTTAATGTAAGATCCCAAACTCTGGAACTGCTAGGGTGAAACATGTTGAGATATAGAAACAGGCAAGAGAGTGCTGAAAAGAACTTCAGCAACACAAGAAATAACTCTAAGAATTGATGAGTGGGGTTTCATGAAATTAGAAACCCCCAATAAAGGAAATAGCTAGCAGAGTGAGAAGACAGCCCACAGAACAGGAGAAAATTCTTGCTAACTATTCACCCAAAGGGGGTTTAATATCTAGAATATATTAAGAACTCTAAAAATTAAATACCCCAACTCCACAAATCCAATCAGTTATGGGCTATTGAATAGACTGTTCTTGAAGGAAGGAATAAAAGTAGCCAACAAGCATTTGAAAAAGTGCCCAACAACCTTAGTCATCAGAGAAATGCGAATTAAAGTTACTTTGAAATTCCATCTCATTCCATTCAGAATGACTATCATCACAAAACCAAGTGACATCAGACGCTGGCTCTTAGACTTCACTGGTGAATGCACTATAGGAGTTTCTTAAAAAAAATACTGCCTTATGGTCCAATTATCTGCACACCAATGTTTATTCATGTTATTTGTAGCCATCAAGATATGGAACCAACCTAGATGTCCATCAGCACTTGAAAGGATAAAGGAAGGGTGGCACTCAATGGGATGTCATTCATCTGTGAAGAAGTAAGAAGCTGCAGCATTTATCGGATAGATGGAGTGGAGGTCATTATTGTAAGTGTAACAATCCAGACTCAGAAAGCCAAGTATTCCACCATTTCCTCTTGCACACAGAACTTAGATTTAGACGTGTATTTACACATATGTAGATGGTGGAGGTAGAAAAGGGACGAGAGGGGAAAGTGGAATATATCACATGAAAACCAGGGGTGGGATTTAGAATGAGGATGCAGACCAGCTGAATGGAGATGTGTGGGGAAATGAGGGCAAATTATGGTGGATGTGTGTATGTATGTATGTATGTATGTATGTATGTATGTATGTATATGTATGAAAAGGTCAAAATGAAACCCATTTAAAAAAGAAAATGTCCAGCATCTTTGCTGAAAAGCAGTGAGTCTTTTCAGATTTATACTACTAACTCAGTCAAACTGGAAGAATTCAGTCTCCCCACCCAATTCAGATTCCTTATTTCCAGAGGAAAATGGAAAAGTTCTCAAGAATAATTCTGAGCTCACTGTAGAAATTCAAATACAAAATGTTAAGTCTAATTTTTGTTGCTATAATGACATACTGCAGTCTTTGTAAAGAAAATAAGTTTATTTGGTTCAGTTTTGGAGGGTGAAACTACAAGATTGGGCTTTCTGTCTTTCTTCTGGGAAGGCACAGACATCTTTGGAGGTTTTAGACAAGAAGCTGGGTTGGCAAAAGTACTGTTAAGGTGGAAGGCTTAATTATAGGAACATGGGGGTCTTGCAGTTTTGTGTGTCTAAAAGTTTTTCTAACAGTAAATTAATAAGCAAAGACCACATGTATACAGAACACCACCACAGAATCTAACTTTAAATTTTTATTTTATGTTCATTGGTGTTTAGCTTTCATGTACGTCTGTGTGAGGGTGTTGGATCCCTTGGAACTGGAGTTACAGACAGTTGTGAGCTGCCATGTGGGTGTTGGGAATTGAACCCAGGTCCTCTGGCAAGCCATCTCTCTGGTCCCCAGAATATAACTTTATTGGGTTATTTTGTTTTCTCTTGACATACATGTACTTGAAACTTCCTATGTAACTAGAACAGCAGTCTTGACCCCCTTGACAAGCCTCTATCTCCAGAAATATTTACATTATGATTCATAACAGTAGCAAAGCTACAGTTATGAAGTAGCAATGAAATAATATTATGGTTGGAGGTCACCACAACATGAGGAATTGTATTAAAGGGTTGCAGCATCAGGAAGATTGAGAACCACTGAACTAGAGGATGTGGAGAGCTTAATCATTTACCAAAGATTCTTTTCCCTTAGTACCGACTGTCCAGAAACATGTTTTGAGAGTCTATTTCTGTCGTGTGTCCCAGTCTCAGACTGCCCTCAAGTGCACATACCAGGGCAATCTTGTTGGATTTGGGTCCCCGCGCTCACAGCTAGGCACATTCAGACTCAAATAAACTGATTTGTTCTTACAGTTTTAACTCTGGGGTGTAGTGTTCTCTGTAGCATTGGGGAGAAGTCCTGAGATAGCTATTGAAATTTCCAGGGAGATTGTCACCGGGGAGCCACATCCTAAGCTTAACTGGAAACATGCCATTTCAGGAATGCCAGAGCACTTCCTAAAGCAGCAGAGGTGGGCCCGAGAGTGGCTTTATGGGAGCAGAACGTGGTTTGAAGGTCAAAGCCCTGGGGGACGGTACACTGAACCACCCTGGAGAGGGCCAGAGTCTGGCAAAATGCACAGTGCAGCTCCATCCCATCGGTGCCACAGGGTCACCATGGTCACAGCAGCTGGCCACTTACCTCTCACACCATCCTGGCAGAGCCCTGCTGACCACAGGATGTGTGGCCATCCACAGATCATATGATTCTGTAGGAAGCCTCCCACGGACTCTACTCAATTGGCTGTTTCCTAGCAACACACCCACCACACTGTCCACAAGCCCAGAGATGGCCGACAGCAGCTTGGTACAGACAAAAATCTGCCACCAGCATCTCACGAGGGGTCTATCAACCTTCTGCAGCACTGTAAAAGCAATGCTAGAGCCCCTCTTGCCTGAATACCATTGTCTCAGATGGAGGCTTCTCTGCCTATCACATCTCAGAGCAGACAAGGCATTAGAGCGCTCCCTCCCACCCCCGTGTGTGTGTGTGTGTGTGTGTGTGTGTGTGTGTGTGTGTGTAAAGAACAGTCCAGGAGCCATGCAGATGTTGTCACAGTTAACCTAGGCTGTCCTAAATACTACACCAGTCATTCACATCTACAGAGCAAAGCAAATGCTTGTCTATTACATGGTGTGGATGTTAGTCAACATCGTATAATGGTTTCTTCCTCCAGGGTCACCACCCAAGAGCAGCTGTCGGATTCAGGGAGGGAAACAGAGGGTAAAGCTAGTTTACAACCACAACTAACTGTTATTAAATGGCAACTGTAAGCCCCAGGTAGGGATGTATGTGTGTACACTACAGACTGCTGGACCGCCACCACTCAGGCCTCACCGGCTATTCTCATGCAGCATCAGATTATTGTCGGTTGCTTTTCCCACTGAGTGCTTGAGAGGAACACTCAGGTGATACTTAGAGCAGCATCCCCCATCCACTCCCAGAAATCCATCCTAACTCCTCAACCCACCATTTTTTTTTTGTCAGTCTGATAAAAATCTACCAGGAAATCCAACTGAAGCCTGCAATTCCTAGAGGGTCTCCCTGTTGTGTGCTGTACCTTCCTCCCTCCCTCCGTCTCTCTCTCCCTCCTTCCCATTCTATTTTATCCCTTTACTCTATTACACACACCAACTTCTCTCTGTTGTACTCTATTACATCTTAACATTTGTGTTTGTATCTTTGGAATGTGTATGTCTTCATGTGTGTTTTCGTGTGTGTGTGTGTGTGTGTGTGTGTGTGCATGTGAAGGCAGGGGAATGTCTAACACACTCTACCTTTCTTATTTTTATTTTGTGTGTATTGATGCCTTGTCTGCATTTATGTTTGTGTACCATGTGTGAGCCTAGCGTTCGAGGAATCCAGACGTGGGTATCAACTTCCCTGGACCTGGAATTATAGACACTTTTGAGCCACCATGTGGGTGCTGGGAATCAAACTGTGGTCCTCTGGAAAAGCAGCCAGTGCTGAGTCCCTGAACCGTCTCTCCAGCCCTCTGCCTTAATTTTTGAGACAGGGTCTTTCACTGAATGTAGGGCTCATTAATTGGAGGACTAGCTGCAACTTCTGGACTCTTCCCGCCTCTGTTCCCAGCGCTAGGATTTCAGGTGCACACTACCGCCACTGACTTTTTATGTGGGTTCTGGAATCTGAACTCAAGTTGTGTGTGTGTGTGTGCCAGATGTTTCACTGACTGGGCCATCTCCCTAGCCCCTCTTTGTAATAGAAATCTTTTTAAAATTCCATTCTATCTTCTGGGAAGTCTGAACTTTCCATTCTTTTTTCTGTCTCTCATGCCATTGACACCTTTGTTCTGTGATAACTAATGATAGATAATCACTCCTTGCAGGGAGAAGGCTCATTGGACAGCACACACCACACCTCTCTGAGGCAGGGTTGTGTGTGGTCATGAAGACAGAAGGTGTGGTTCTGGCACATTGTGTAGCCCCAGTGACCCTTGGCTTCGTTTGTACAAAACGGGGTGTAAGCTGTACTTGCAATTGGGTGTGCATTGTTTGTTTGTGAGGACATTTCCTTAAGGGTGTGATGGTGTTCATCACTGCACTGGAAATCCATTCTTCCATGGCATCCTTCAAGCTGAGTTTTCATACTTATTCTACAATTTCTGACTGTTTTGTTTGTTTTTGAGACAAGATCTCACCATGTATCCCAGGCTGTCTTATCAGAGCTCTCGATCATCCTGCCTCAATCACCCAAATGCAGGAATTATAAGCATGTACCGCCTACCCAATATCTGACCCACCTTTTTTATATTTTATTACAGAATTTGAAATTGCCCAATTTCAACCTCTGCACTGAACTTCTCTACAGGGAAGACTCCTAACTCCCCATGTTGCTCGAATTTCTAAAGGTCTTATAATAAAAAACCCAGAGCCTGATATCGGGGTGAAAGCTGAAAGACCAAAGAAGCAGAGCAGCCGCAGCCACCACTTCTGACCTCACCGACTCCTCAGCCAGTAAGAGCTCCAGCCGAAAGGGCTTCAGCTGAAAGGGATGTTTCTGCTGAAAAGCCTTAGTTCCCGCCTCACTCACTCCTTATAGACCTTTCTCCGCTTACCATATCACTTCCTGGGATTAAAGGCGTGTGTGCTTCCCAGTACTGGGATTAAAGGTGTGTGCCACCACTGCCTGGCTCTGTTTTCTCTCCTAGACTAAGTCAATCTCATGTAGTCCAAGGTGGCTTTGAACTCACAGAGAGCCAGATGGATCTCTGCCTCTTAAGTGTTAGGATTAAAGGTGTATACCACCATTGCCTGGCCTCTATGTTTAATCCAGTGGCTTGTTCTGTTCTCTGATCTTCAGACAAACTTTATTAGGGTACACAGTACACCCCCATGTACTTATTACTTCACCTGGTTGGACTCTTCATCCTGGTGAACAAGACTTGACTCAGATGAATCCTGCAGGTAGGAAACAAGGGCATTGCCCTGCATTCCTTTCAGTGGAAGATGCTGGGCTGCAGAGTGGTCAGGGCAAGCAGCCTTCACTATCAGCTGTTCTGGCAGAGTGCTTTCTTTACATTGTTATGGTGTTTTAATCCATTTCTTTTTTAAATAATTTATTTATTTTTATTTTATTTGCATTGGTGCTTTGCCTGCATGTATATCTATGTGAGGGTGTCAGATCTTGGAGTTACAAACAGTTGTTAGCTGTCATGTGGGTGCTGGGAATTGAACCTGGGTCCTCTGGAAAAGCAGCCAGTGCTCTTAACCACTGAGCCATCTCTCCAGCCCCCCTAATCCATTTCTCTTGTTAATAACACAGCCCCCAAACTAGGTGAATTGTGAACAAAGATATTTACTTTGGCTCCTGAGTCTGATACAGTTGAGAGACCAGAATGGGTGACAGGTTTCTTGTTAGCAGAGTCTGAAGGGAGCATGTGTGTGCGCGTGCGTGCGTGCGTGCGTGTGTGTGTGTGTGTGTGTGTGTGCGCGCTTTGGTCTTTTCCCTTCTGTGTGGGTATGTGTGCGCAGTTGTGTGTGTGTGCTGGTGTGCTTGTATGGAGATGTGCATGTATTTGGAGGACAGAGAACAACCTCTACTCTCATTCTTCAGATGACAGCCATATTTTCTTTAAAAACAGCTTTTCATTAGATTGCTGAGGGAGAGGGGCATGCATGTCACAGCACGTGTGTGGAGGTCAGAGGGCAACTTCAGGAGTCTCTTTCCACCATGTGGGTCCTGGGGATTGAACTCAGGTCATCAAGGTGGGTCATCTTTCTGGCCCCATCTTGTTTTTTTGAGATAGGGTCTTTTGGCCTAGAACTTGCTGAGTAGCCTAGCCTGGCTGGTTCCAGAGCCTGTGTATGCAACGCTGGATCACCAGCCCATGGACTTTTTTTTTATGTGAGATTTTGAAGACTGAATTCAGGTCCTCATGCTGGTAAGGTAAGCACTTGACTGGGCTGTCGCTTGAGCCTCCTCCTCCCACAAAGCCACCAGTATTCAATTACTGAGGTTCCACTCTGACCACCCAATCCCAGTCACCGCCCCAGCCCTTCCTCTAAATGACACAGATTAGGTTTTCACCCTCTGAATGGTTGCCAGGATTAGACGCGAGCCTTCAGAGAACACGTGATACTCAGAGCATAGCGCAGACTACGAACATGGCATCTGGGTTTAGCTATCCAGGTGCCCCTTTCTCATCAGTGCCAGGGTGTTGCAGGTTGATAGCCCGGATGCTTGGGTTTTGGAGAATAGTGCCTAAAATAAGCAACACGGGGCTCCCCAAGGAGAACAAAGGGCTCTCCTGGGATGAGCATGTGAGCGGAGCTCCCCTGCAGGGGCTGTGGAACTCCATCTGACGCATTTGGGCTTTTACATTTTCTTTTTTTTTTTTCCCCTCTCCTGCATACCAAAATATCCATACCATTTTCCAGTTAACTGCAGCTTTACTGTACTGTATTATATTCTTGGAATATTAACAACACACACCAACGAGTATATTTTTGTATGTAAATTTACACTGCCATTCATATTTTCTCACTCATTCCCCTCCGTTGGCCTCATAATAGAATAGAAAGCCTCCTGTTGGCTAAAGGGTTAATGATGTAGCTTTGGGATTCCCTCCCCGTCCCCCCTCCCCCGCCACCCACCCCCCTCCGGAGGCTTAGCTTGCATAGGTGTTTTTATTTCTTTATTAGGAAGACTTCAGGGAGAAGAGGCTAGCCTTTGACTGTGCCTTCTGTGTGCATTCATAATAAAAGCTGGTACATTCATGGCTGCTCCATGATGTAGAAGAACCAGTGAATGAAAGTTTGGGTACAGCTCACCTCCAAGAGAGTGGTCCTGCTTCACCCGGCCCTGACCTGACCGGTCTCCAGAGTCCTTATAAAGCTAAATTTCCTCCTCTCTCTACACAGGCTTGTCTCTTCCTCCTAGCATTTTTGTAATCAATCTGGGTGGTGTTATTTTTTCTTTCTTTCTTTCTCTCTCTCTCTTTTTTTCCCACACTGCTGTTGGATAAAAGATCCCGCCCTTGATTGAAATGGAATCTTCCACTATTGAGCGAGCCTTTGTTGAATGAGTCATCGGCGCAGCCGCTCATTGGCTGAAGCCGCCTGAGCCCAGGGGATTGCCTGGCACCGGCTGCAAGGCCCCGCTCCATTCACAGAAACGCTGGCTCGCTCGCTGGCCCTTTCATTCACACAAACAGCATCTCATTCACATTCTGTCGTTTTTTTGTCTGCTTCTAATGAAGACCACGGTTTGGGAATGGTGGGGCTGACTTGCTTCAGATTGGAGGGGGACTCTAATCACCATCGAAATCGTCCGTGGGGTGCGCATCTGCTGTTGCTATGCAAGCTAGGGGAAGGGAAAAAAGAGAGTGCGGGGTGGCTGCTGGGCTAGGGCTGCGGCGCGGTTGGAGAGCGGTGGGGAAGTGTTTGCTGCGCCAGGGCGGGCCTGGCTGCTCTGCGCTCCTTCGTCCTCTGAAGCCTGCCTCACCCGCGCTCCCGCCATGGGTGGCGCTCCCTAAACTCCGTTCCTGGGGCTCCCAGAAAGCCTGGGAACCTCGCAGCCACCTGAGATCAGCTCTGGGCGTGAGAAGACTCAGGGTGACCTGCTAGTGTGCTGGAAGGCAAAAGCATTCGCTTGCACAGAAGTTACCGGGAAACTTTGACAGCGACTGACTTCCCTGTGGTGCAGGTTATCAATCTTAACGCATGAGGCCACCTGGTAGAGGCCACCGAGGAAGGGGTCAGTGGGTCTCAGAATCTTGGACAGACCTTTGGGGAGGCTGTCGATGTCCTGTTCTCCTAAACGTCAGGAAGAAGGCCTGTGTGTGTCACTGCAAGCCTGAGCCTGACTCCCAAGGATGAGGCCGTTCTTGCTGTGGATTTGATGGGCAGTTAGAGCAGCCGCATTTTTTTCTGCCTGACTGCAGGGCTGCAAAGCAGCAACTGAAGGGACATTGAAATGGATTGGTGGTGTTCCTAAGGCATGCTTCCAGGGCTTAAACACATTCAGTTGGAAGAAAGCTCAAAACGCAGCCCTCTTTTCCTCTTTTTCTTTTTTGGCATGGATTTCTGGAGCCTGTTGCCGCTCATCATAGAAGCACTATTCTTTTTTGGAAGTAGATTTTCAACTTAACCCTGACTGAGAAAGGCTGCTGATTGCTGTAAATTATCAGGGAAGACCCCTTGAGCTGTACTGAGAAGAAGTTCATGGGCAGATTTGTTTTTTTTTCGTGTGTTATCTGAGGGATTGCTTCGCCACAGACACTCGCCAGCAGACATTCATGGCTGCTCTGTTGATCTGAACAAGAAAAGCAAACCACAGGAAATTGATGCTTTTTAAAAATATTCATCTGATTGTGAAGGGTCCCCTCTTTTTCTTACTTAAAAATTCTTGCTCCTTTCCAAATCAGGATCCATCAGGATTCGCCTGAAGATTTCTTAAGAAGCCTTCGTCACATTTTAACGCATCGCTGTCAGACACTTCTGGGGCTCACCCACATGAGCTGAGCAAAGGAAGAACAAACCCTAACATGGAATAATGGATTTTGGAAAGTTCAAGACATCATTTGAAGGAGCTGGATTTACCTTTGGCACAAATGCGGGATGGGGAAGGGGTAGGTGAAAAAGCAAAGATCGGAAGGAAATATCTGCGAAGGTAGAAAAAGGAAATTTGAGAACTGATTGGCTGTAGTTGCTGACAGCGGGTGGATGTCGTTTTCTTCTCTCTCTTTTTGCTACAGGAAGTGGTTTGCGGAGCTCACCGAGCCTTTGTTGAGAAGGGTCTCCTCAGAGTGAGTCACGCTTTTGCTGGGAGCAGCCCGGTGCAGCTGGGCGCTCCATCAGCGGCAACTATGACTTTTGCAAGGCAAGCGTTCCACCCCAAACCGTGGTCTCCCGGGCCCGCGCTGCGTGTCGGCTGCTCTGCTGCCTTGTAACGGTGTGAGGGCTCGGTCGTCGGCCTCGGCGGTCCCTCTCCGGAAAGGTTGTCCTGGGACCCCAGCTCCTGGTCCCTCTCCGGGGCTCGCGGCTCGTGTGCTATGCGCGGCAGCCCGCGCCGGGGCCGGCACCAGCAGCGCCCGGGCGGATGCGGCGAGCTCACGGAGGGGCATGCTTCCACGCACCAAGTACAACCGCTTCAGGAATGACTCGGTGACATCGGTCGATGACCTTCTCCACAGCCTGTCGGTGAGCGGCAGCGGCACCGGCGGCAAGGTCTCCGCGGCGCCCGCGGCGACCCCCTACCTGGTGTCGGGCGAGGCGCTGCGCAAAGCGCCGGACGAT